>CAUYON010084246.1:0-16582 GCA_963573935.1 Arctocebus calabarensis | reverse complement strand
TTCAAGGATTTTTTTTTTTTTCTGAGACAGAGCCTCAAGCTGTCACCCTGGATAGAGTGCCATGGCATCACAGCTCATAGCAACCTCCAATTCCTGGGCTCAAGCGAGTCTCCTGCCTCCGCCTCCCAAGTAGCTGGGACTGCAGATACCCGCCACAACGCCCGGCCATTTTTTGGTTGCAGCCGTCATTGTTGTTTGATAGCCCAGGCTGGATTCGAACCTGCCAGCTCAGGTGTTCGTGGCTGGCGCCTTAGTCCGTTGAGCCACAGGCGCAGAGCCTTCTTCAAGGATTTTTATTGTTTCATGCCTTAAACTTAGATCTTTTATCCATCTTGAATCCACTTTAGTGAGTAGAGAAAGGTACGGGTCCAGTTTCGGTCTTTTACATGTGATTATCCAGTTCTCCCAGTACCATTGTTTGAATAGGGATTCTTTCCCCCAGTGTATATTCTTGTATATGTTCAATTTTAAAAGTTATAATATAATGAAAATAAAGTAAAAAATCAAAATTGTTGAATGTACTTGGTATCAATTAAATTAATGCCTAATTTATTTGAGTTGCTAGTATATTGTTACTCGATCTTCAAGGATATCTAAGATATATTGGAAATAATTGTATAATTAAAAATAATCAATCAAGAATTTACAATGAAAATTTTTCTCAACTGGTTCCTGACATTAATTTCTATCAGTCTCTATAAGAACATTTGACCGCACTGTAGTAATACTAAAGTCTCTTACTAGCTATGTTTTTGTATCTACTTTGCCTTTACTCAAACAGTTCAGTCTAGAAGTGGTTCTCAACCTTCCTAATACCACCTCTTTAATACAGTTCCTCATGTTGTGGTGACCCCCAACCATAAAATTATTTTCATTGCTACTTCATAACTTTCATTGCTACTGTTATGAATCGTAATATAAATATTTGTTATGCAGGATGGTCTTAGGCCACCCCTGTGAAAGGGTCATTCGACTCCCAAAGGGGTCGCAATCCACAGGTTGAGAACCACTAGTCTAGAACAATATTCTCTGCCTGGGTTACTCCTGCTTGTGATAACTATTCCTTCTTTTTGTTTTCACATAAGCCTGGACATACATCTACTTAGCAATTCCTAAAAATCGCATTACTATATAACTTATTAGTCTCAAATACAGTAAATGCTCTTAGAAGGATACACTTACCCATGATTTTTATTTCTGTGGCCCTGATCATACTGCCTTATATTCTGTAACTACTTCTTAACAGGAAAAATGGAACAGAAGTAGGGATGGCAAAAGTTTCAAATAAAATAAGGACAAAGTGAAGAAAAATCTTTAAAAGATGTTCCTTCAAATGTACTGTTTAATTTTTTTATTCTTATGTAATTACAAAATTGTGTATTTCCCTTACCAACTAGCTTTAAGTTATTTCAGAGAAAAGATATAAAGCTATTCCAGATAGAATACTATAAAATTACAATTAATTCATTTGGAAAAAAATTCAATATAGCACCAATATGTCCTCAAAAATTTGTAGTTTTGCCATTTATTAGCTGTTTGAGTATAGGTAAGTAAATCTGGATAACCATCAGTTTTTTTATCTTTAAAATGACAACAATAAAAACCAACCATTGGTATTACATTCAAATATCTTGACATATAGAATTACATTTATATATTCTAGAAACCACAATTATCCACTTTGTAAGTTATACTCTTTTAAACAAATATATATCCCAAATTTTCACACCAACTATCCCAACCCCAGAATTAGGTATTCAATGCATGCTTGTTGAATAAACCTAAAGACAAAGAAGAAAGAAGAGATAAAAACAAAAGCTAATATTTACTGACCAATTCTTATGCATCAGTCACTGTGAAAAAAGACTTCTAGGCACTAAGAGGGAACATAGGCCAGTAAAATCAGACTACCTAAATTAGTCTTGAATCTATCTTGTTTGCCAGCCATTGTACAGAAAGCCCTACTACTAGCAAAAGAAACCGTAAGTGGAGATGCAATTTTTTGTACAGAAACAGAAATAGAATTGTTTAATAGGGGTAGGGAATGGAGAACAAAGGAATTCTGATAGACTCATTAAAAGAGAATCAATGAAAAGACATATATAACCCTACTAAATAAATGATATAAAGACTTATTCAGTATGAGAAAAATTTATAAAAATCTCTTACCTGTTGTATATGTCTGCTTGCTCGTTTCTGAGGCTGATAGATGAGCCATGTATATAAGACTGGGTCAATATTAATTGCTAGTCCTTGTATACTGCAAAGAAACACAGCACCTAAAAAACAAAATTTTAAAATTGAAATAATTCCTCATTAAAAAAAAAAAAAAAGCGTTGAAAAGGATGTGGAGGAATTCAATGTAAAATGGTGCAGCCACTTTGGAAAACAGTATGAAATTTCCTCAAAAGGTAAATCATTTAGTTACAATGTGACCTAGCAATTTCATTCCTAGATAAAAAGCAAGACCATACAAAGCATATGCTCACCAAAAGAAACTGTACTCAAATTTTCATACCAGGCGAATTCATAGCAAAAAGTGAAAATAATATAAATGTTCATGAATAAATGAATGAGTAAACAAAATGTGGCTCCGCGCCTATGGCTCAAAGGGCTAAGGCGCCAGCCACATACACCTGACCCAGCGGGTTCGAATCCAGCCTGGGCCTGCCAAACAACAATGACGGCTGCAACCAAAAATGGCCGGGCGTTGTGGCGGGTGCCTGTAGTCCCAGGTACTTGGGAGGCGGAGGCAGGAGACTCACTTGAGCCCAGGAATTGGAGTTTACTGTGAGCTGTGATGCCACAGCACTCTATCCAGGGTGACAGCTTGAGGCTCTGTCTCCAAAAAAAAAATTGTGGCATATCTATACAATGGAAAATTATCCATCCATGAAAAAAAATAAAGTACAGATACATGGTACAACATGGATGAACCCTGAAACATTATACTGTTCACCTAATAAGTAAAATAAGCCAGTCATAAAAAATACATTGTATGAATCCACTTATGTGAAATGAACAGAAAAAGCAAAAGCACAGAGACAAAAAGTATGTTAGTGATTGCCAGAAATTTGGCAGGAGGGCTAAATAGAAAAAACTGCTAACAGATAAATGGATTCTTTTAAGAGTGATGAAATGTTCTGGAATTAGAAAATGGAGATGGATGCACAACCTTATGAAAAAAACACTAAATTTTACAATATGAAAGAATTTTATGGAAATTGAGTTCTAGCTCATTAAAAGTATATTTAACTTAAAAAAAAGCTTAACTTTTTAGGCAAACAGTGATTTTTATATTGGCATTGTGAATGGAATGGTATCTCCTTTATATATATATATTTTTAAAACTAATTAATGATTTGAAAGGAAGCATTACTATAACCATTCAATCATCATTACAAATTACAATTTTTAATGTTCAAAAGCAAAGAGAGCTGCCTAGATGAAATGCTGCCTAACATTCTAACATAAAACACAATGCTGAAGCGTAACAAGTTCCAATTCCATCCTAATGTATTTTTATCCTTCTTTGATAAAAAGTAGCTTACACAGAACTTATTTAAAGCAGAATATCCCATTCTTAACTTATGTACAAGGTGTGTGTGTGTGTGTATATATATATACACAAAGACACTATACGTGTGTGTGTGTGTGTAGTTCCACTAGAATGTATGGAACATAAAGGGAAGAGTATTTGTCAGTTTTATTATAAAATGTACACCGAGCCTCTAAAAAATGTACTTGCCACATGGTAAGGACTGAAAATTGTCCAAAAAAATGGCACACAGAATCTCAGGTTAGGGTTAACCCAAATGTATGGGTTCTCATTTACTAGTATATTATACAATATTTAAATTCCGAGTATTAACACTGTATTAACACTGAGTCCTATGAAAAATGATGCACACAGAGATACAGAAATAAGGATGAAAGAGAGGAAGCAAGAGGAAAAAAGATTATACCTTTTTTCAAAGTTTGCACAGAGTTCTTTTTTTCTTTTTTTTTGTGAAGACAGAGTCTCACTTACTCGCCCTCAGTAGAGTGCTGTGGCGTCACACAGCTCACAGCAACCTCCTACTCCTGGGCTTAGGCAATTCTCTTGCCTCAGCATCCCGAGTAGCTGGGAAAATAGCCACTCACCACAACGCCCTGCTATTTTTTTTTTTAATTAAATCATAGCTGTGTACATTAATGCAATCATGTGGTACAGTGTGATGGATTCATATGCAATCTGAAATATTTTAATCAAACTGGTTAACATAGTCTTCATGGCATTTTTTGGTTATTGTGTAAAGACTTTTATATTCTGCATTTAGTAAGTTTCACCTGTACCCTTCTAAGATGCACCATAGGTGTAGTACCACCTATTACACTCCCTCCACACATCATTCCCCCGCCTTTCCCCTCCCCCTATTGCCCTTTTCCCCATACTCTTGTGCTATAATTGGGTTATAGCCTTCATATGAAAGCCATAAATTAGTTTCATAGTAGGGCTGAGTACACTGGATACTTTTTCTTCCATTCTTCAGATACTTTGCTAAGAAGTATATGTTCCAGCTCCATCCATGTAAACTTGAAAGAGGAAAATTCTCCATCTTTCTTTAATGCTGCATAATATTCCATGGTGAACATGGATCACAATTTATTAATCCATTCACGGGTAGATGGGCACTTGGGCTTCTTCCATGACCTAGCAATTATAAATTGGGCAGCAATAAACATTCTGGTACAAATATCTTTGTTATAAAGTGATTTTTGGTCTTCTGGATATACACCTAGCAGAGGAATTATAGAATCAAATGGCAGGTCTATTTTTAGATCTCTAAGTATTCTCCAAACATCTTTCCAAAAGGACCGTATTAGTTTGCATTCCCAACAGCAATGTAGAAGTGTTTCCTTTTCTCCACATTCATGCCAACATCTCTGGTTTTGGGATTTTGTGATGTGATCTAATCTTACTGGAGTTAGATGAAATCTAAAAGTAGTTTTGATTTACATTTCTCTGATGATTAAGGATTATGAGCACTTTTTCATGTGTCTATAGGCCATGCACCTGTCTTCTTCAGAGAAGTTTCTCTTCAAGGCCCTTACCCACCCTGAGATGGGATCACTTGTTCTTTTCTTGCTAATACGTTTGAGTTCTCTATGGATTCTGGTTATTAAACCTTTATCAGAGGCATAACCTGCAAATATCTTCTCCCACTCTGAGGGCTGTCTGTTGATTTACTTACTGTGTTCTTGGCTGTGCAGAAGCTTTTTAGTTTGATTAGGTCCCAGTAGTGTATTTTTGATGCTGCTTTAATTGCCCGAGGAGTCTTCCTCATAAAAGATTCGCCCAGGCCAATTCCTTCAAGAGTTTTCACTGCACTTTCTTCTATTTTTATAGGTTCATGTCTTAAGTTTAAATCTTTAATCCAGTGACAGTCTACCTTAGTTAATGGTGAAAGGTGTGGGTCCAGTTTCAGTCTTCCACAGGTCGCCAGACAGTTCACCCAGCACCATTTGTTAAATAGGGAGTCTTTTCCCCATTGAATGTTTTTAATTGGCTTCTCAAAGATCAAATAATGGTATGTAGCTGGGTTCATCTCTTGGTTCTCCTATTCTGTTCCATACAACTACCTCTCTGTTTTTGTGCCAGTACCACGTGCTTTTGATCAGTATCGATTTATAATATAGTCTGAGGTCTGGTAGCATGATTCCTCCTGCTTTGTTTTTATTTCTGAGTAATGTCTTGGCTTTTTGAGGTTTTTTCTGATTCCAAATAAAATGAAGTAATATTTTTTTAAGATCTTTAAAGTATGACAGTGGAGCTTTAATAGGGATCGCATTAAATATCTTTAAAGTATGACAGTGGCGTTTTAATAGGGATTGCATTAAAGTTGTGTATTGCTTTGGGTAGTATGGACATTTTAACAATGTTGATTCCTCCCAGCCATAAGCATGGTATGTTTTTCCATTTGTTAACATCTTCGGCCATTTCTTTTCTTAGAGTTTCATAGTTCTCTTTATAGAGATCTTTCATGTCTTTTGTTAGGTAAACTGCCAAATATTACTTTGGCACTACTGTGAATGGAATAGAGTCCTTGACTGGGTTTTTTTTTTTTTTCATTTTGGCTATTGTTGTTATATATAAAGGCTACAGATTTATGAGTATTGATTTTGTAACCTGAGATACTGCTGTATTCCTTGATCACTAATAAGAGTTTCGTAGTAGAATCCTTGGAGTTTTCCAGATATACAATTGTATCATCTATGAAGAGTGAAAAGTTTGATCTCTTCTGACCCTATATGGCTACCCTTGATCACTTTTCTTCTGTAATTGCAATGGCTAAAACTTCCATTATAATGTTAAAGAGCAGTGGAGACAGTGGGCAACCTTACCTGGTTCCTGATCTGAGTAGAAATGACTTCAATTTAACTCCATTTCAATATGATATTGGCTGTGGGTTTGCTGTAGATGGTCTCTATCAGTTTAAGAAATGTCCCTTTTGTTGAGTGTTCCGATCATGAAGGGATGCTGGATATTATCAGAAGTTTTTTCTGCATCAATTGAGAGAATCATATGGCCTTTGTTTTTTAATTTGTTTATGTGCTGAATTACATTTATAGAATTACACATATTGAACCAGCCTTAAGACCCTGGGAAAAAACCCATTTGGTCATGTACAATTTGTTTGATGTATTGCTGGATTCTGTTTGTTAGGATCTTACTGAGTATTTTTCCATGAATATTCATTAGTGATATTGGTCTGTAATTTTCTTTTCTTGTTGGATCTTTTCCTGGTTTGGAGATCAAAGTGATGTTTGCTCCATAGAATGTTTTGGGTAGTATTCCTTCTTTTTCTTTATTTTGGAAAAGGTTGAGTAATATAGGTACTAGTTCTTCTTTAAAGGTTTGGTAGAATTCTGACGTGAAGTCATCTGTTCCTGGGCTTTTCTTTTTAGGGAGATTTTGTGCATTTGATGCTATTTCAGAACTGTTCAACACTTCCACTTGATTCTGGCTAAGTCTTGAAAGGTGGCATGCTTCCAAGTATAGGTCAATTTCCTTCAGAGTTTCATATTTCTGAGAGTAAAGTTTCTTGTAATATTCATTAAGGATTTTTTGAATTTCTGAGGAGTCTGTTGTTATTTCATTTTTACCATTTCTGATTGATGAAATTAGAGATTTTACTCCTTTTTTCCTGGTTAGGTTAGCCAAAGGCTTATCTATTTTATTTACCTTTTCAAAAAACCAACTTTTTGATTTATCAATCTGTTGTAAAATTGTTCTGTTTTCAATTTCATTTAATTGTGCTTTAATTTTGGTTATTTCCTTTCTTCTGCTGGGTTTGGGATTGGAATGTTCTTCCTTTTCCAGTTGCTTGAGATGTCCCGTTAAGTTGTTAATTTCCTCTCTTTCCATTCTCTTGAGGAAGGCTTTCAGTGCCATAATTTCCCTCTTAGGACTATGTTTACAGTATCCCAGAGGTTCGATACTTGGTGTCTTCATTGTCATTTTGTTCCAAAAATTTCATAATTTGCCACTGTAGAAGTTGGGATTTGATCAAAAGTAGAGTTTACTTTTGTGGTGGAGCATTGCGCTGGTCATTGTAGAGGATAGGTCTGAGAATATCCTGGAGAGCTGGTTAGTTATGGCAAATTTCTTGAACAAGTGAATGTCATTAATGTATTTCATTTTTCCATAAATGAAACTCAGTTTAGCTGATACAGGATCCTGGGTTGAAAGTTATTTTAGGAGATTAAAAGCCAATGACCACTCTCTTCTAGTTTGAAAGGTTTCAGCAGAGAGAGAGCTGTAGTTATTTTAATATTGTTCCCCTTACAGGTTATGGTATTCTTACATCTGGCTGTTTTCAGAATTTTCTCCTTCATATTAACTTTAGTGAAATTAACTATAATGTGCCTAGGGGATGTCTTATTTGGCTTGAATTGTGCTGGGGTTCTGAAACTGTCTGCAATCTGAATTTCAGAATCTCTTGGCATTTTTGGAAAGTTCTCTCTCATAGTTCTCATAATCTCATGAAGAAGAGCCTCTGTGCCTTGCGAAGCCACTTCATCACTTTCCAGGATCCCTATAAGGAGAATATTGGTTTTCTTCGAATTATCCCAGAGCTCTCTGAGAATATGATCCGTTTTTTCTCTCCATTTCTCTTCCTCTTTGAGAGTTTGGGAGCGTTCAAAAGCTTTGTCTTCAATGTCAGAAATCCTTTCTTCTGCTAGTTCCATTCTGTTACTGAGGGATTCTACTGTATTTCTCAGATCTTTGAAGGCTGCAAATTCTTATCTCAAAGTGTCTAAGTCTTTGGTGAGTTTGTCTTTGAATTCGTTGAATTCTTGAGACAACTTTTGAAGTGCTCCTTGAATTTCTAATTCCAATTTTACCTCTATTTTATTGATCTTATTTGCAATCCAAATTCTGAATTAGGTTTCTGACATCTCAGCCATTTGTTTATGAATGAGTTCTTAAGTTGTGTCCACCAAATTATTCCTTGGGGGGGGGGGGTTGAGCTACTCTGGTTATTCATGTTACCAGAATTTTTCCACTGATTCTGCCCCTTGTTTATTTTACACTGTTTGGCTAGATGAGCAGATAAGGAGAAGTTGGGTTGGGGTCTCCAGGAGTAGTGATTGGCCAGTCCTTTGCCCAAAAGCTGGGACTGGTGTCTGTACCTTTTCTCCAAAGCTTTGCCAAGGACCCGTACAGTGCTATGGCCTGAGAAACTGGGGGCCTTCTTGGTGTGGTGGGGCTATGTGGCTCTGTCTTATTTTCAGCTGGTCTCTGCCTTACCCTAGTAAACCACTTACTCTGGGTTGAAGTCTCACCTGTGGAGAAATACCAGCAATTAAGTCATCCTGTCCCCAACAGGCAACAATTGGAAAAGGAAAATCAAACCTTCCCACAACCACACACCCAGTGTACCACTTTAGATAGTCCTCAGGTATTATCAACTGTCCCTGTCAGCACTGGTATCGGGTGAGAGAGTTCAAAAGGTCTCCAGCAACTAGATAGCAGGGGTTTGTTGGCAGCTCAATTATGACTTGCTCCAGTGTTCCATGAGGTCAGAAGGCCCCATCCAGCAAATAAATTAGTCTGGGAAGGTTGATGTCTCCCTTCCCACCTTGCACCTCTATCATACCCAGTCACTGGTATCCCCGCAGGACTGTGATCCTGTTCCCTCCAATGAGCAGATGCTCCAGGGCTTTGTGCCTGCTGGAGTCACAGGGAGATCTATGTCGCCTCTGCCAGGCCACCACTCTCTGCCACTATCCAGCAGTGGGAGGTGAGGCCTGACAACCTCGGGTGCTTAATGGGGGGCTGGGGTGGTTTGCTTAGGTCCAGCCCTGCCCCTGATTAAACAGATAGAACAACAACTTTGCAGAATTTGTTTCTGTCCTGGCTATATTCCCCTGTGGATCAGATGCTATTTGAGGAACTCAGCCCTGTCTGTGCCAACTGCCAGTCTCAGCTGCAGTTTGTGTTAGGGCGGAGGTCATCAGAACTCGCACTTAGCTGTGAATTTCAGTCTCTATCTGCCCATCTTTGTCTCAGCTATGATCCCCTGAGGGCCTGGTGCATCTGAGGCTCAGTGACGTAGTCCTCTGTGTCAGCTCCACCCTGGGAGTTTCTGTCTCTGCACACTTATTCTAGTCCCCGCGTTCCACCCAGGCGGGTACCACCTCATTCCCTTTACTCTCAGGGCCTACATTTTCCCACTGGAGAAGATGCCCGGCTTCTTCAGGTTGCCCAGAGAGACTGGAAGTGTCCTTTCAAAATATCCCCAGGGGTGTGAGCCCTATTGTTCCCGCTGTGGCTGCTGCTTTGTGCCTCGGGGAACTGCCTGTTCTGTATGGTTCCCTCTCAGTTGACCGTCCTCTCCTTTCTCCCATGCTGGAGAATCATCACAGATCTGCAACAGCCCATGCCCCGTCCACACCCTTGAGAAAATGCCCAAGAATCTGGACTCCATCGGGGACAGGCTTTCAGACCGAGGGGTGAGTGTGGAAGGGAGTGCTGGGAGTTCAAAATTGTAGGTAGAGAATATATACAGTTTTATACAGTTTTATGCCTGGCAGAAGAGTGCCATGGCACCCTATTGGGGAGGGAGGTCTGATTTTTGAGGGTCTCTTCCGTGGAATAAAATGGGAGGATATTTGAACTTCGTTTGCTTGTTTGTATGGAGTGTACTGCAAGCCGTTCTTATGGGGAAGGGGACTCCCGTCCGCTTGGTGATGGATTCTGTACCTTTTGTTTGTATCCTTGGGGTCACAGCTCACCTCAGCAGAGTTGATATGTATTCTTCAACCTTCTCTCTTGGTTCAGATCTGAACTATCGGCTTTCTTGTGAAACTTCTGTCCTTTAACTCTCCTTCTGGACAGGAGCCTCTGTGGAAAGCTGGCTCAAGTTGGCCATCTTTCCTCCACACAGACCTTGGCTATTTTTTTGTTGCAATTTGGCCGGGGCCAGGTTTGAACCCACTATCCTCAGTATATAGGGCTGGAGCCCTACCCACTGAGCCACAGGCACCGCCCTGCACAGAATTTTTAAATAAGCAAAATCTGCCATGTATATCTTGCTCCACTTTGTAGTGACACTTATCCCATAGGCCCAGAGTCAGTACAGTTACCTAGAGAACATACTAAGACAAGATAAGCAATGTCCCCTCCCTCAGAGAAAAATATGTGCTCTGAGCAATGATTTACTTAAATAGATGACATGTCAGAAGGAAAGATAAGGAGGGAGAAACTAAATATACTATGATTACAAAGAGTTTCTTAATTGAATTCAAATGGCAATCTAATTTAATATATCTTTTACTTTCATAGACTATGACTGTCTCTTAAGAACTTAAATTTTTCTGTTTTTCAAATATTTCTTGTATATAGACATAAAAATGCTATATTACATTAAAGCAAATAAATAGGACTTTACCAAAATGATATGCAAGTTTCAGACAATCCAGCAGCTCTACTATAGTAGAAACTATAACTTCCACAAACTACTAAAATAAAAAATTACAGTATAGGCAGCAAGATTCATCTTTTAAAAATAATACACAAGTTCCGGCTCGGTGCCTGTGGCTCAAGGAGCTAAGGTGCCAACCACATACACCTGAGCTGGTGGGTTCAAATCCAGCCCAGGTCTACTAAACAACAATGAAGGCTGCAACCAAAAAATGGCCGGGCATTGTGGCAGGTGCCTATAGTCCCAGCTACTTGGGAGGCGGAGGCAAGAGACTCCCTTGAGCCCAAGAATTGAAGGTTGCTGTAAGCTGTGATGCCACAGCCCTCTATCCAGGGTGACAGCTTGAGGCTCTGTCTCAAAAATAATAATAATAATAATAATAATAATAATACACAAGTTCTGACATACATGTAGAAGTGTGTGAGCAGTTTGACATCAAGTTGACACAACAGGTCCCCCATAAATCACTACAATTTGGTAACTTATTATTCTGTTTAACTTTAGTCTGGGAGAATAAGTGTGGTTTACTTCTCTGCTCACTGCCAAAATGGCTCACTTACCCACATTCTATTCAGGCTTTACCCTCTAGTTAAACTAAGGCATGACTGTCATTTGCAGTTACATCCTAACAAAAAGAATGAGAACTGACATAGGAGAGACTAAAGTTGCACAGCAGCTACAGTACCTTATCAGCCAAGACAGTCTTATAAAATATAAAGGTATAAAAGGGGGAAAGTATTCTATTTTTAATTCTAAACTCATGAACAAGACTCAAATCACAAACATATTAATTTTACATCTAATTTAAGCAGCTGCAACTCACTTTCTATTAAACTACCATAGTAAGGTAAACATCTTTTATATTTGCATAGCTTTTAAGAATTTATTTGCTAGTCTTGTGTTTCGGAGTAATGTGAATGATTTTGGCTTAACCATTAAGTAAAAAATAACAAAAAAGGGTGACACCCATAGCTCAGCAGGTAGGGCACCAGCCACATACACTGAGACTGGCCGGTTCAAAACCAGCCCAGGCCAGCTAAAACAAGTACAACTGCAACAAAAATAAACAAACAAAAAAAAAGCTGGGAGTTGTGGCAGGTGTCTGTAATTCCAGTTACTTGGGAGGCTGAGGCAAGAGAATTGCTTATGCTCAAGAGTTTGAGGGTGCTGTGAGCTGTGACACCACAGCACTCTACACAGGGTGACAGCTTGAAACTCTGTCTCAAGAGAAAAAAAAAAAAAAAGGAAGACTCAGTACTTCAAAACAAAAGTAAGGAATAAAGACAAGTATAATCAGAGACTAGGAAATGGCAGAGCAGAGATGATCTGCCAACTACTAGCAACTTTATCCAAAGGAATTTTGAAATTTATTATAAATGAGTCATAAGATTTGTGGGTTTGTGTGTATAGTAGCTCATATTACTTAATTAAAATTACTTCCCCTTCCTGTTAGCATGTAGAAAAATCACATCATAATTCTACCCCATTTTTAAAACAAGAACAAGATATGTAACCTATCTAAGCTTTTCAACATTGATCAGAGAGCAGAGTTCCCAAAGAAACCCAAAGAATAAAATTCATGAAAGTCAAAAGGACACTAATAGGAGATAAAAAAAGAATAGCAGCTTTCATTCTTGGCAGAGTAGTATGAGAAGAAAAAAACCCATAAAACAAAACTGCATCGAGGCATCACAGTAGGACAGGGGTGGATAATGGGAAGTTGCCTGGTGAATACATGTGCATTTCTCCCATGATGGATGCACTGAAGGCATTGACTTCACCACAATGCAAGATATCAAGGTAGTAAAATTATACTTGTACCTCATGAATGAATGCCAAAAAAAAAGTTTAAAACTTAAAAATATGTATTTTTAAAGAAACAACTGCACTTCAAACAAATGTTGAAAAACCCAGTTGAGGTTTATTTTGCATTATAGTTTAAAATCACTGAGAACCCTAGAGACCAGGGGATCCCAATTACCTGCCTTCTCTTTTCCACAACTGTATAATAGTCGCTTTTGCCATAGGCTTTATTATTCTTTTTACACACGATGTTTGGCATTTGATTAAAAAAAAAAAAAAAAACTACTATGAAACATAAAATAGAACAAGAAGAAATCATTCATTTTAAAACAAAGAAACAATACACTGACTACACAAGGAGAACAGACTTTGGAATTATCAAACAGGGACTCTAAAACAACTGTGATAAATGTGTTTAAAAATGTCATGACGAAGGCAGATAACATGCATGAGCTGATGGGGCATTCCAACCGAGATAAAAACTATAAAAAAGAGCTAAGTGGAAATATTGGAATTTTTAAAATACAGTAGTAAGGTGAAAACTTCTTGCCAAAATTGATGAACAATACTGAGATTTAAAAAGTTAAGCATAACCCAAGAATAATAAATAAAAAGAAACCAGATCCAGACACATCATGAAAAAACTATAGAAAACCAAAGAGAGAAAAAAAATTTAAAACATCCAGAGGAAAAAAAAGACACAATACTTATAAAGGAATCAAGCTTAGGACTTCTAAATGATCAAAGATACCTTACACAAAAGTAAAGGAAACTGCAGACTAGAATATAATCTTAGAAAAATATATGACAAAGATAATATTCTTGATATATGAAGACCTCCTACCAGTAATTAAAAATTACTTACTTGATTTTCTAAGGCCATTTTGGAATAACTATTAAGATTTTGAATGTATATACTCACTGAATCAGTAATTTTAGTCTAGGAATCCTGCAAAAACATTCTTTTAGATATTCTAAAAGATATGTGCTCAAAGATGTTCCTATCTAGTATTATTTACAACAAACAAATACGTAAATATAATTAATTTCTATATTTCTTACAATTATTTAATGGAACACTAATCAGCTACTAAATGCTAAAAAAGAGCTATACATGAAGACACCAGCAGACACAAATGTATTACACAGAAATTTCAGTTATTACATATATAAGTATATTTAAGCAAAATGTGCTCATATATAGGTACATTTAAACATAAAGTGGTAAGATATCTGAATATATATTGGTCAATATACAAATCATAACATAGAAAAAGATTTGCCAGTATAGAAGCCATGCTATATACAAACCAAGGGAAAACAATAAATCTATCACTTCATGATTTAAAAATATTATTTATATTATTATTTATATTCTAAAACCAGGAAGCAACATTAGTATCCTGATCAATTCTGAATTTAAATGAAAACCTCAGCTCATACAGGATTGCTATAAAGTTCATGTGCAATTTTAAAGAGTGTACAATTTAAAATTCACACAAACTTTATGGATGTCCTGTAAAAGAAACATAAGAAAAACTTGATTCCCAAAAAGTAATAACCATTTAGAAATTATCAGTTCTCATAGAAATCTGCTTTTTTCAATTTATCTTTTTTTCAGGATTTTCATTTCAGTGATCTCATTCCAGTGATCCTGTGCCAAACCAATATAAATAAATATCAGATCCTATAACTAAAAAAAAGGAAAATTTTAAATCAGTTCCACCCTAATGTGCATAATGCAATGATACATTTCTAAACTATTAAGAATAAAGTATGAATGTTTTTACCACAACAAATAAGTAAGCAAGGAGAGAGTTATGTTAATCAGTTAGATGTAAGCATTCTACAAGTATATCAAATAAGCACATTATACCCCCTAAATGCATTTACGTATACAGGTTTGATTTAATAAAGAATTAAAAAAAAAAAAAAACAGTTCCTCAGTTTGAACTCAATTCAGTTTGTAAGAAAATATAATCAAAATATAGTTTATAAATCAACATATAATCATTACTAAATTTACTACCAATTGACACAAACTCCTCAACAAAATATTTTCTGTTGTCCAATATTATGACAGTTTTATTAATTTAAATATCTTTCTCTCTCTTAAAAGTAGGCTCTAAATTCTAACATATACCTTAATTGTATTAGCATATATTAAATAATTCAAGGTTTTAAGTATTGTAAAGACATTGTAAACATTATGGAAATATTACCTTCTGAATTAGTGACTCAAAATATGAATTGAGTATAACTTGTATAAAAAATACTATCATCTAGTTTGATTCTAGTGTTTTAAAGCCAATACTGACAATCTCTGATTATGCTTCATTCTAAATATTTAGTTTATATCATATTCATTTAGCATTTTAATCTTGCAGACTATATGAAATTATTCACATCTGGCTTAAATTTTATTCACACAGAGTGGAGATCATATGTGTTTTATTTACAGAGTCTACAGACAGCCTAATAAGTGTTTTATTACCATAATTCTTAAAATGAATGAGAAAAAGAATCTTCAGAGCCATCCACACTTGATGGTATCTATAGCCTTTAAATTTTTATTTTGTAAAAAAGACACCTGCACCTCTATGCTATCACACCACAAGTACAATTGCAAACTTATAAAACCAGCCTAAACACCTACCAACTGGATGAGTAAATAAAGAAAATGTGGTGTACATATGCTATGGAGTATTACTCAGCCATCAAAAAGAATAACATAAAGTCTTTTGAAGCAAACTGGATGGAACTGGAGGTCATTATTCCAAGAGAAGTAACCAAGAAAAAGCAAATACCAGATGTTCTCACTTATCAGTGGGAGCCAAGCAATGGTTATGCATTACTATACAAAATAACATAAGGGACACTGGAGACTCAGAAAGCAGAGGTTGGGAAGGGAGTGCAGGATGAAAAATTGCCTATGGGTACAATGTAAACTACAGATATGTAGTATATTAGAAGCCCAGAATTTTCCATTATGCAATTCATCCATATAACAAAAAACAAAAACGAAAACAAATAAAAAAACACTTCTATTCCCTAAATCGATTTAAATAAAAAATTTAAAAATTAACTGATAATTAATCTAGAGTTGGGTGCCTTTTTCCCTATAGGAAAAAAACTCTTTAATGGCATAAAATAGGGTAGAATGTGAGTAGGCTTCACAAGGAGGTAAGGAAGCTTATATATGTGGCATTATTATATCACCAGAGTAAGAGAAACTCATTCCAGTTTGGGTGCTATTAACAATCATTAAGTTTTAGGCTTATGTAAAATAATATGAAGAAAAAAAGGGATATGGATTCTAAATGGTTTTAACATAAAGAGAAATATTTAAGGTAGTGGATATCCCAAGTACAGAGACTTTACCATTACAAATTATATGAATACATTAAATTATCAAATGTAGCTTGACATCATGTACTTTCATTATGCATCAATAAAAAAATTAAAAATGAAAAAATACTTTACACCAGAATTCTATCAAACCTTCAAAGAAGAGCTTACACCTATACAGCAGAAATTATTCCAAAAAATTGTGGAGGAAGGAATCTTCCCCAACATGTTCTATGAAGCAAACATTACCCTGATACCAAAATCAGGAAAAGACCCAACTAAAACACAGAACTTCAGACCAATTTCACTAAAGAATATAGATGCAAAAATTCTTAAGAAAATCGCAGCTAATAGATTACAGCTTATGATCAAATAAGTCATAAATCATGATCAAGTAAGTTTTATCCCAGGGATGCAAGGTGGTGAGGAGTATAGGCATAGGTGGAACATTTCTTAAACTA
>CAUYON010084244.1:0-53978 GCA_963573935.1 Arctocebus calabarensis | reverse complement strand
GTGGCATCACAGCTCACAGCAACCTCCAATTCCTGGGCTCAAGTGAGTCTCTTGCCTCTGCCTCCCAAGTAGCTGGGACTACAGGCGCCCGCCACAATGCCCGGCCATTTTTTGGTTGTGGCCGTCATTGTTGTTTGGCAGGCCCAGGCTGGATTCGAACCCGCCAGCTCAGGTGTATGTGGCTGGCGCCTTAGCCCATTGAGCCACAGGCACTGAGCCACTACTTTAGATTTTGACCTACTTGCATAGGAGCCACTTCACAGATACTCTCTGCATTCAGCTCTACCTGCTCATAAAGGAGAAAGTAAAGACAGTGGGGGGAGGGTGGCGTGTCATGAGTGCCTGTTGTTCCCTAAAGGAATTTGTCCTCCATGCATCTCATTGTGGGAATACCTTGCTTCTGAGCAGTTTCTAAGATTTTCAGTGGGTGATTTTTTGATACAAGCGCCATCCCCAAACCCACTCAACTACTTCATCCAGGGCTCAGTGAGGAAAGCACCTTCTGCTCCAGAGGTGGAAGGATGGACTTCAGGGACACCTTTCAGGACACCTGGCCACTCTTCACCATAAGATCTCAGGAGCACAGCATCAGGCTCAGAGAAACACTTCCTTCTCACACCCTCACTTCAGACTCCCAACCCCCACTTTGACGTGAACTTCACTGCTTATTAGTTTTCTTTAATTTGACTCACTTTTCTGCTTTATTTTAAAAGAAAGGCGTTTTCATCTGTGACATTATGGGCCCAAAGGGCAAATTATGGGTCCATTAAAATAGGTACATAGCAAAGTTTAAAGATATTCCTCCACATACCATGAAGAGGTACCTGGAGATCCCTCGCTGACTCCCTTCTTCTCATCCTGCCACTGGGACTAGTGTCACCTCTGCGTGGACAGTTTCCATCCTCTCTGCCTTGCTCAGTCCTGGCCCTTATCACAGGCTCAGTTTCTGCCATGCCCCTTCCTCCAGGAAGGCCCCCAGATCACTCCCACTCAGCTTTGTCTTATCTTGGGACTCCTGGAGTACTTTGTGCCCCAGTTGATGCTAGAATGTTCTAGAATGTTCCAAGTCCTGACTCTGGTTGCTGTAGCCTAAAGCCCTAAGGACCTGGAAAGTGGAATATCCTTAACCAAGATGGTTACTGAGGCTCCTGGCTCTCCTCTGCTTGCTCAGGTGTCTGTTCTTTCAGCATGTATTTATCAAGTGCTCACCATGCGCCAGGCCTTGGGGTACAATGGTGGACTAGATAGAGGGGCCCCTCTACATTTGTGCCACTGACTAGCTGTGGGACTTTGAACGAGTCATACAACCTCTCTGGAGCCCCAGTTTCCCTTAACACAGGGCGATCCAGACCTTCTTTGGGCACTGAGATGGTAAAGCCAAAGTGGTGTTCCTCATATGAGAAGAATGGGACCCTGCCTCACGGGTCAGTACAGCCCTGTGTGGTGGCTCAGTGCTGGGGACGTGGCATGCAAGCCCATTGCCCTGGCACCGTCCTGCCTCAGCCACTGTCCTGTCTCACCTGGTGGCTCTGCCAGTCTGGTCCACGGGTCTCCCGGCTCCCATGCTTGTCTCATGCCATCCATTCTCCATGCAGCTGCCTGAGGGGCTTTCTGAATTGTAGATGTTTTTCAAGGTTCAATCTTCCTCAAATCGTGGGCAGCTTTTCCCCTGCCCTGGCGGTAAAGCTCTTACCCGGCACCCTCTGCTGGCTATGGAGCTGTGTTCTGGGCAATGCTGGGCTGGGCCACTGGGGGGCGAGCTGTGCACACAGGATGCTCAGAGGCCGTCAACTAAGGCATCTGGGAATCACTCCAGGCTCCTTGAATGGAGTGAACTGATTTCAAACTGCGGACTTGTTATCTGTGGTCCTCAGCCTGTCTCTGGGAACGTGTAACCCCTAGAAGTTATATTTTATTCTGGGAAGCATTTCCTCAGTAGTCTTCAGGTTTTCAAAGGGATCTTAATCTCTCTCCAAGGGGACTGAGAACAAGGATGACACCCCTGAAATAAAAGCCAGGGTCCCAGGACGTTTGCTGTCCCTTAGCAGGTAATAGAAGGCTCTCTGGCCTTGGAAACTGGCTACCTGCAAGCCAATCCCTGCTCTGCACAAGGTGTGAGGTGGCCTTGGCATCTCAAAACCTCCATGAGCCTGGTGCTGCCTGTGAAACAGGGCTGGAGCTGCTGCTCCACAGATCTGAGAAGCCTATGAGGGTGGCACAGAAATGGCTGTGTGAGGATTCTTTATGGAGCCTGGGATGTTAGAAAGATCTCAGATGCTGAGCCTCCAGCAAGCATGTATTACATACCTTCTGTGTGCAGAGAGTACTTGCTGTGCACAGTGGGGCGCAAGGGCTCTGAGAAGGTGTGCAGATTCACCCACTCATTCATTTCTTCATTAAACAAATAGTGTTTGCGTGCCCACAGTGGCAATCTCCCTCATGTGTGGGGCACTGTCTTGGATCGGGTTCCCCAGAAGGAGATTCTGAGGCCAAAGGATGTCCTAGGAGGGCAAATGGGACTCCAGGAGTCCAGAGGGCAGTTCTCCAAGGGTGAGCAGCAGGTACTGGGTTTGGGATATGCAATTACCCTACAGTCAGGAGGATGGGAAAACAGTAAAAAGAGTTGGATCTGGTTGGAGCACCAGCATTGTCTGCTTTGGAAATACAATGGTGGGCTGGGCGCCTGCGCCAGCCACATACACTGAGACTGGTGGGGGTCGAACCTGGCCTGGGCCCGCCTAACAACAATGACAACTGCAACAAAAAAGTAGCCGGGTATTGTGGCGGGCGCCTGTAGTTCCAGCTACTTGGGAGGCCGAGGCAAGAGAATCACTTGAGCCCAGGAGGTGGAGGTTGCTGTGAGCTGTAAAGCCAGAGCACTCTACCGAGGGTGACATAGTGAGACTCTGTCTCAAAAAAAAAAACAAACCAAAAAAACCAATACAGTGGTGGACAAAGCAAGAAGGCTCCCTGCCTTTGCAGGTGGAGACAGTAAATGAATAAGGACCATAACTCTGGAGGGTGACAGGTGCCAGGAAAGAAAGAAAGCAAGGTGACATGGCAGAAAAGAGGTGCTGGCGGAGGGCTGCCTAAATTACAGTGTTTCTAGAGGTTTCCTCTGAGAAGTGCCACATATCCTGATTTCTGAAGAATTGGAAGGAATCTGGAAAAAAGTGCTTCAGGACCGGGGAAGTGCACGTGCAAAGAGCCTGAGGGGGCAGCACAGAGCAGACTGGGGCAGTGTGAGCAGGGCAGCCCAGTGCAGCGGGCTGAGTGGAGAAAACTCAGGGGATCCTGTCTCTTACCCACCACACTCAACACAGAAGACTCCTGAGACCAAATGTTGGTTTTCCCCACATACCAAAGAGTCAGTTCTGCAGTGGACCAGCTGGGTGTCTTCTAGTTCAATTCAGTTTTTTATTTTTTATTTTTTTTTGTAGAGACAGAGTCTCACTTTATCGCCCTCTGTAGAGTGTGGCGTCACACAGCTCACAGCAACCTCCAACTCCTGGGCTTAGGTGATTCTCCTGCCTCAGCCTCCCGAGTAGCTGGGGCTTCAATTCAGTTTCGACACTGTCTACCTGGAGGGAGCATCAGGCCCCACAGGGAGGGCTGAGTCACTAAATCTGTCTCCCACTTGCGATGCCAATCACAATCTCAGGTTATGGGCTAGACATCAGGCTTCCCATGACCCCCTCCTCGGGTTTAATTTGCTAGAGCATCTGCCAGGTCTCAGGGAAACACTTTCACCAGTTTATCATAACGGGGTGGGTAAAGAGACAATGGATGTGGGGTATATTGGGGGGCTGCAGCTGATAGTATAGTATATGGGTAAAATGGGATGCGGGGAGTGAAGGGCAGAGAGACATCCAAGGACACTCAGGGATGCCTGGGGGTACCAGGGAGGAGAAGGCGGTGCCGCCAGGCAGGCATGGCTGGAGCCACGTGGAGTCCCATCTTGTCCCCACTGCAGGGCTCAGCAGTCCGTAGTGAGCATTTATTGACTGGCTGCTTAGGAGAGAAGTCAGGACCTGGGGAATGTCCTTACTCCACCCAGTTTATCCTCCTCCCCTACGCACCTGCCCTCTGAACACAAAGCATCCTTCAATACCACAGCACCCAAAGTAGAGACACGTGTTTGTGCAGGCCTCCTAAAGCTCTGTGCTGCAGCTGGCTTGAGGGGAGCATTTTACAGATTGAGATGACAGAAGCGCAGTCCGGGGCTCCACTGAGGGCTCTAAGTGCCTCTCCAGGGGCTCCCTGCCCTCCCTGCCCCGTCCTCCACCTGTCCACATGGAGGGTACACAGTGCTCTACAGATTGGCAAACACTCTTGCCCTGAGAAGTCTGGAACGAGACAGGCAGGCCTATTTCACAGCCTGGCAGACTCAGGTGTTCCCAGGCTTCCACTCTCCAGGCCTGGGTCCCTGCTCTTCGCAGTCTGATGCATGTTTGTGTGAGAGCATTTGATCTGTCTCCCTCCTGAGACTCTAAGCCCCCGAGGGCGGACAACGGGTACTCAGGGTTTGTGGTGCATGGAGCGTGCGTGCAAATGGATCTTTGTCGAATAAATGAGAAAAGATCAGGTCGGAGTAGGGTGGGGATGTGGCCTGCGAGCGGGAGCGCCCGATGCTCACGGGAGGCCGAGGGCTGGGCGGCGGCCTCCAGGGGGCGCTGCGGGTCCAGCCTACGGGGCGGCCCCGGGTCCAGATCTCCAACCCCCACTGCACCCAGAGCCCCGGCCCTAAACGCGGGCGGAGGCGCTGAGCGCCTGCTTTTCAAGGCTCTACACTTATTTGGTAAGGTTAAAAAAAGAAAAATTCACCAACAAGGACCGCAAAGACTGTGCTGTCTTGTACCTTTACATTGAAAAAGTTATACGTATAATAATTTTGTAAAGTTAAGGGTGGGATTAACTTTTGTAAAGTTAAGGGATTTGCAAAATTCTTCATGCTCAATGTACAGAGATGGCAGGATTTGGTAATAGGAAATGCTTATAATATTCTTTAGCCTGGGTGGCAGGACTTTAGAACATTCACGTTGAAGTATTCAGTTGAACACAGGGCCCACAGGCCAAATGCTGCCTTTAGTCCTCCAAGGTAGTGCGATTCTGATCACAGCTTCAGAAGCGTGGGAGAGAGAATACGCCAGCAGCTGGCCAGAGAGGGGCCTGCACTATTCCAACCAAAGGCAGCAAGTACCTACAGCTTCTGTTTCTGAAGATCCCAAGAAGTCAGGGAGAGAAAAGAAGGTTTGCAAGCTTCATTTCTGCCAAATCCAATCCCAGCTTCATCTAGAAAGAGGCCATCCATAGTAGGCATGTGCCCATCAGTCTGGAAAAGCCCTCAGCAGGGGAGCATCCAGGCTCATTCCAGAATGGTGGAGAATAGGAGAAGGAGAGGAGTTAAGAATAAACATGTCTAAAAATAGTACTCTGCACTCCCAAACCTACAACAATACAAGAAAGAGAGGGCAGGAGAGCTGGAGGGAAGATGTCCCCAGAGTTTTGGCAGGGGGGAGAATATGGTGCTCTCTCGCCTTGCTGGGGGCTGTTTCTGCAAGGCCTTGGGAACCAGGCTGGCTGGGGTCATGAGGGTGAAGGCCAAATATCTCTGGAGTCATGAGCATTTCCAGATTTCAAGACACGTTTGCCAGGAAGCCTTAGCCACAGGAAACTTGACAGCGTGCAGAAGTTAGGAGGCCTTTAAAATGGAGCTGGGTTTTGTTTTTTTTTTTCCTTTCCCCATTTTCAGGAACAGATGTTTGAGCAACATTGGCCACGACGCACATTTCTGCAAACTAGATCTCATTTACCTCCTCAGCTTCCATTACGAAACAGGCCTTCCACTCCCCTGGGAAAACATCTCAGCAGATGGATTGGAACAACTGTGTGTGGAAGACATTAATCCTTAAGCTGGTGGCCAGCCCCTGTGGTGGTTTGTCAGAACTGTGCAGCCCTGTTTTGGTCTCTGGGTTTTTCCCTCTACTTTTATGACCTGCCCCATCTGTTCTGTTCTTCCCTGGACCACAGGAATTTCTTCCATTTCAGGGCACAGGGACTCTGAGATTAAACACTAGCATCCCTCGGCCTGCTTTGTGGTGCACTTGGCCCTGTGGTCTCTGTGCCTGTGGCAGCAACAGCTGTTTGAGGGAAGGACATGGTTTCTTTCCCTCACGATGTCAGCCTGGAGATGAGGCAAGCAGCAGGATTTGGGAGCTAGAACTCTACTGGGTTCTAGCCTGGATTCACTGTGTCCCTCAGGCAAATCTCTCTGACCCACCTTTGTGCAACAGGAATTTTAATTCCTGACTCATCTATTTCACAGGAACTCATGAAGATTGTAAAGAAGGACATTTTATGCAATTAGGCTTAAGATAGTTTGAAAAGTGTGATAAACTACTCCTACCATTCATGAGTCTGTGTATCTAATTATTTACTAGGTCTGCTGGAGCTGAGCTGTAGTGCCATACATCACCAGTAGGTGCCACCATCAAACACATCCTGGGGTTTCTTGTGCCTGAGCCTGTGGTTATTCTGTATTGTGTAAAACTAGCTTCTTTAAATGGGAGGGTATGTGTAGGTCAGTAGAGGCAAGTTCAAATGCCTACAGAACAAGTCAGACAGTGTATTAGGCCCAGGAGGCCAGGCGCTGGTTCTTTGTGTGGTAGGGTAGCTGAAGGTACTAACTAGAAGGTAAAGATATGCCCTTCCCCAAGTTTGGCTAGTGACCTAGTGAGTGTGGGCACGGCTGATGCTTTGCCTCCCCAAGGTAGTACCTTTTCCTCACTTTTGGAGATACACTGCTGACACCCTTTCTGTGAAGACAGAGATGAAAATATGTTAAAGTGTGAAAGTGAGTCTGTCAGACTCATGGTTAAAGGGAGCAGCATTTTATGTGTTGGGTCTGGGTTAATGACATCTCCTCCCTCTGTGCTCTATCCCAGGCTTCCTTCTTGTGCTCCAAAAACCTGTCATTGCCTTCATTCATGCTGACTGCTACCCTATGGTGACGCAGGCCAGTGTCGCCAGATCTTTCATTTAAAAAAAAAGAAAAAATGTTTTTTTTTAAATGTGAAATCTCCTGAGTTTTAATTACTGGCAATAAATTCCAATTAAAATAATACTATGTGGGCCAAACCCAACATGTCCTGGACAGGACTTAGTTCGTCAGTTTTTGAGCAGTATTTGCCTTCGCTTTTTAGTTGTGTAACTTAACGTATGAACATCTGTGGCTCTCCACCCCTTCCTGGAGGTGTGTGGGTGGGTGTCTTTCATCAGCCGGATTCATTGAATGTGTTTATCTTTTGTAGAAACAGGGTTCAACAGATCCTCTTTAGGAGCTTATAAATGATAATAGCTAGGACACTAGCTTCTAGAGTCAGACAGTACTGGGTTTGAATCCCAGGTCTATGATTTAATAACTGTGCAGCCTTGGGTAAGTCACTTAACCTCTCTGAGCCTCAACTTCTTCATGGAGACAGGAGGATAATAAAAACACCAGATGGTGGCTAACAGTGGCTAACAGCAGCAACAGATGTTTCCCACTTTCACCTTCTGGGCACATGAAAGGATGGCTCTTCTGGGTCCCCTGATAGTTGGATGGGACCACGTGATTCATTCTGGCCAATCAGCCAGAGAGGGGAGTATCACTTATATCACTTCTCAGGTTGCAGCATTTAATTGCTGGTGGTTTTTCAGAACTCTTTCCCCCCCACCTCAGACGCTGGCTCACCTTGGGGCCCAGAATGAGGACACAGAGCAGAGCCCCACTCTGACTTGTGTGTGGCATGAGCAAGGGATAGACTGTGTCGTTTTATGAGTTCGGGGGCCAGGAGATTGTTTGTTACTGCAGCATAACCTAGACCTCCCTGACACAGGCACCTAACATGAGTGCAAAGAGGATTGAATGAAATAGCGCACTGAATGGGCTTAGCCCACCGTCTGACACATAGTGTGTGTTCTTTTTTGTTCAGTCCACACATGTGTACCGAGCAGCTGCTTCCTACTAAGCCTTGTTCTAAGCACAGGGAATAGAGGAATGAACAAAACAGACCAAAATCCCTGCTGCCACTGAGTTCTG
This sequence comes from Arctocebus calabarensis, assembly GCA_963573935.1. NCBI lineage: Eukaryota > Metazoa > Chordata > Mammalia > Primates > Lorisidae > Arctocebus > Arctocebus calabarensis. The sequence continues at coordinate 45,898 of CAUYON010084244.1, read as the reverse complement.
TTCCAGTGACAGGCAGTGACTGTTTCCCCTCTGCCATGGGCAGGAGGAAAGAGGCACCATAGCCTTTGGTGTGGGGCCATGATGGCTTGAAAGGCGAGTCCACAGGTAACGCTGAGGCAGACACAGCACTTGGGGGCCTGCCCTTCGGAGGAGGCAGCAGATTATGGTTGATCACGGAGTTTCCAGGCTGGACCCACCCAGGTTCCCCAGGGCGATGTCAGTGATGGAGCCAGGCCCGTATTCACTTTGCCCGGGGAGCAGATTGAAAGGAGTGGGTACAAGACACATAGGCACAGAGGTGAGGAAGGAAGTCACCACACACCTCAGGCACCTAAAGGCATCTCATGTTCTGCTGAAGTTTTCCCTCTTTGCTGCCTCAACTGTGATAAAAAAAGATGTCAGGAAGTTCTAAAAAGGGTGTTCACGTCCAAGTGTCTTTTTACGTGTTTCGTGCTTGCTCTAGGTGACGTCTTTCATAAGTTGTGTCTTTCCCCATACACATGCTCCCAGGGGGAGTCCATCCCATGTGAGGAAGCCGCGGCTCGGAGCGGGTGAGTGAGCTATTGAAAGCTGCTCAGTGAGGCAGCTGAGATTCAGCCCCAGGACTTCTGTCCCCACATCTTGTGTGTATTCTCTACGTTGATCTCTTGGGGTTTTCTTGGGAATAGTTGTATCCGGTCCCCTCCTTTTCTGGAGACCCCCAGTCAAGGTAGTCTTTTATTTTGAGACAGAGTCTCACTGTTGCCCTGGGTAGAGCGCCATGGTGTCACAGCTCACAGCAACCTCCAACTCTTGGGCTTAAGTGATTGCCTTGCCTCAGCCTCCCAAGTAGCTGGGACTACAGGTGCTTGCCACAATGTCTGGCTATTTTGTTGTTGTTGTTGTTGTTGTTGTTATCATTGTTGTTTAGTAGGCCTGGGCCAGGTTCGAACCTGCCTGCCTCAGTGTATGTGACTGGCGCCCTAACCGCTGAGCTATAGTTGCCAAGCTTCCAAGTTGTCATGGAGGTTTTGATTCTTTTTGCCCTGTTGCCTGAGAACTTCCTGTGGATGCTGGACCCTGTAAGCATTCTACCTGCGTCCCCTTGCTCTATGCTCACAGTGAACCATGGAGGCAGTCACCAACCTAACCCCCATTATGCAGATAGCCCAGAGAGGTGACACAAACCAGCTGGTTTGGGGCAGCTTTGTGCAACTGATTCCACACCATGCCCTGGAGGCTAAGAGTGGGCTTAGGGTAAGGTAAAGAGTCAGAAGTTTCTACGGCCCTTTCTTCTGGAGCCAATTGACAGGGAGCCACTCTGGCTTGTGTCTCTGGCCACAGCCTCAGGTGGGGTAAGCTTGGGGATAACTCCAGGCACTCATGGGGTCATCTTCCAGGGGCAAGGAATGACCCTGGACTGGATCCCAGGAGGCTGACCCCCAGACGCATTTCCTTTGGCTTACGCAATGTTTAAAAGAAAACTAAAACTGAATTGGTGGCCAGTACTTAAAAATTAAGGGTTTGGGGGCTCCATATGCTGGAGGGGGCATGTTCATACCAGCCCCAGCCAAAAGCTGCAAAAAAAAAAAAAAAAATTAAGGGCTTTTACATAAAAAAAATCTACATTTTGGTTACTTTTGCAAAATTGGATGATCTGGCCACACTGGGCCCTCATTCCTGCCTGGCAGCTGTCCTGCCAAGAGGTTGCTGCTCTGAGAAGGGACACATGTTCTTTGTGTTGTTGTCTCTAGCCAACCTTGCTTGGTGAATGCTGCCGCATCCTGGTGGTATTTCAGCCAGTGACCCTTCTTTGAGCTCGAACTCTGAAAAGGCTTGTTCTAGAAGCCTGGCAGAGGGCTGTCTTGGACACGGGAACACATTCTTCAGAGTCCATTAGCGGAGCACAGACAGCCCCCACCCCAGGATCCCACAGCCCAAGAGACTCATTTCTGTTCTGCTACCACTTGAGAGAAGTCCCTTGGGTCCCCAGGTCTTATCTAGAGAAGCACCATGCACAGTGGGGAGCAAAGCAGATGGAGACAGGGAGGCCAGGGAATAATACTGGTGGTGGTGGTTGCAGCTGGCTGGTTATGCCTCGCCTTCCTGAGCTGTCCAAGGCCCAAACTCTGGGACCTGTGCCCTTGCAAGCCTGGCAAAAGGAACTCTCCAGATACGATTAAGTTAAAGAACTTGAGATGGGGACATGGTCTTGGATTATCCAGGTAGGTTCCTGTCATCATCAAAGTCCTTAGACAAGAAAGACAGAAAGGTCAGAGCTGGAGAGGAAATGTGTGCTTTGCAGGTGGAAGAAGGGGCGGCAAGCCAAAGAGCCCAGTGGCCTCTGGAAGCTGGAAAAGGCAGGGAAAGGGGTTTGCCCCTAGAGCCACCCGACACCTCCTTTTAGGACTTCTGCTCTGCAGAGAGAACTAACCGTAGGGAATCAATTTGTGTTAAGCTACTAAATTTATGGCAGTTTGTTATGGCAGCCACAGGGCACTAGTCAGGGGGTGGTGATAGCTGCCTCCCACCCCTGTGTGTATGGTGGGCTGTGGCCTTGTATATGGCCTCTCACTGTGTGGCGTCACTCTACGAAAGAGGCACTATTAGGCTCGTCATCCCCACTCCTCACTTGCCCTGGCCACAGCCAGGAGGGTTCAGTGTGGACTTGAACCCAGGCAGCCGGGCTCCTGTTGCCCTCTATGGAGCTCGCTGCTTATAACTGCAGATTGGACTCTCTTTTGCCAGCACCTGTGCCAGAAGGCTGCACACTGATGTCCCCGGAGGCCCCTGTGGTGTTCTGGGCCACCTGGATGCCCTGTTCCTCTGGCAGCCAGTGGGGGGTGTCAACTGGAGCCTGGGAGGGTGGGGGAAGGAAGCTGGGTGCTCAGTCCTTGGAGCCCTCTCTCTTCCCTGGGACTCGGCGGTGGCTGGTGCCCTGTGATGGTAGATCCCACCTTGAGGTGGCCTGGGGCTGGCTCTGTCCTCTACCTATGGCCTAGCTCCTGCCCAGAAGCACCTCCTCCTGCCTTCCCCAGACCTAGAGCCCTGGGCCCCCCACATCCCTCCCGGGCTCTGGATCAGTACTTCTTTTCACTGGAGTCTCTAGCCAGTTGGACTCTGTTTCCTGCATGAGGCTCATGTGTGACCTCAGCTGTCCCTGCAACAACCCCATGTGGTGCCTTCATCAGCCTCCCTTATGGACATGACACAGTGCCCATTACAACTGGGTGCAGGTTCCTCCTGGATCCTTGGTTTCCTTGTCTGTAAAATGAAGAAGAAACATACTCATTTCCTCAAAGCATCAGTGGGAACATCTTTCCCTTTCTGGGCCTTCGTCGGTGTGAAAGCTGTTGAGACAGGCCTGGCCTTCTTGTTTACACCCCTCCCCCTGCCCTCCTGGAAAACTACAGATTGTCCTTCCTTCTATTAGCGGCAGCCCTCAGATGTTTCAGCCACATATTTGTACATTTTCTTCACAGAGTCGACAGCTATCCAGTATTTCTAGCCTCTTCTCATGCGTGTCAAGCTCCTAACTTTCTCCAACCAACCATCAAGCCTCTTCTGTCTGTGACTGTTTAGACAGGGGGCTTCTCAGCCTGGGCACTGTTGACACTTGGGGCTGGATTATTCTTTGTCGTGGAGGGCTGTCCTGTATATTGTAGGGTGTTTGGCCTCAACCCACCAGAGGCTGGGAGTTTCCTCCCGGTTGTGACCACCCCAAATGCCACCTGTGCCCTCGGGGATGGGGGGACAGAATCACGCTGGTTGAGAAACTCTGACTTTGTAAAATCTTAACTTTCACTGGTACGTGCGTGGAGCATTAAGGCTTTTCAAAGCACAAATTCAGCCTGACATGATGGCTCAGGCCCCTAATCCCAGCACTTTGGGAGGCTGAGGTGAGGAGATCACTCAAGCCAGGAGGAGTTCGAGACCAGCCCAGGCAACATAGCGGGACCCCCGCTAAAAAAATAATTAGCTGGGCATGGTGGTGCATACCTATAGTCCCAGTTGCTCCAGAGGCTGAGGCAGGAGGATCGCTGGAGCCCAGGAGTTTGATGCTGCAGTGAGCTATGATTATGCCACTGCACTCCAGCCTGGGTGACAGAATGAGACTCTGTCTCAAAAAGAATAAAAATAAAACACATAAATTCTCTGGGCTCTCCTTGCCCCCAAGGCATCAGATTCCAAACAACGCCGACTTCTCTGTCCAAGCTTCCAAAAGATGTATCTGTGTTCCCCTCTGGAGCCCTCTCAAAGACTCTGTCTTGTCCCCAAAGGCCCCTCCTAGAAGCCTGTTCCCTCTGAACTTAGGGAATGTTTCTAAAGACCCAGAGGAGTTGCAGAATAGGATTTCCTCCAGGCAGCCCTTCCCTTGACCTCCCTGCCTCCTAACAGAATTAATTTCCTGATTAAAAAAAAATCAATGCCTGTCCCTCTGCACTAAATATTAAACTGTTTTGCAGGACTGAACTTGGCAGGCTATTAATTGGTGATGGGGGTGAAGTGCCCTCTGATTTGGGGGATGGCAGAGGGGACCCAGGGGACTGGTGGAGTCCTGGCCGGTGCGATGACATCTTCACCTCCCTGCCACCTTCCTGCCACCCTGCAAGCTTTGTCATTGAGGAGGCAGGACACACAAGACCCTCAGATATCCATTTGTCTCCCTTCATTTGCAAGTGCTGAATGAAATCGCTCAGCCTTTCCCCGACAGGGCAGAATGCAGCAACTCCAAATGAGCTATTTATGGGCCATTTTTTTTCAGCATTACTTGCATATTATAATTAAGAGATTATGTCAGTGGAATAGAACATTGTCACTGGGTAATGGTCTCCTGCTGCTTCAGAAATGTCAAGGCAAAGTCACAGCATTTATCAAAAATAAATGTTGGCGGGAAGACGCAACGTTTGTTTTCGCAGCAGGGACATCAATCCCGGGACAACGATATGGCAGCGTCTTTATTTCTCTTCTCTGGAGTGATGGATGCCAATAGATGAGCCTGCCTGATGGATAGGGGTCTCACTGGTGTGGGGACGCCAGCGGGGGCAGGGGCGCCGGCTGCCTGACCAGGTGGCGACATGCTGACGGGGTTGGCAGGAGGGTTCTGGGGGCCTTCAGCCGCAGCCAGGGATCAGCAAATTCTCTCTCCACTGATGCATTGGAAGAGGCCCTGGGGGTGTCCTGGCTCCAGTTGGGCAGGGCGTTTTCTGCAGCTGGCGGCAGCCTGCTGATTGGGCAGGGAGAGAGTCGACAGTTGGCAGAAGTCCTCCTTTCTGCCACCGCGCCTGTCCCTGGGGAATCGGCTAATGATGGAGTGGAGTGCCCTTGGACAACCTCAGTTTCCGCATCACTGCCCAAGAGGGAGCTGGCAGTGGGAAGGGCAGCAGAGACAGCCGGCCACCGTGATTCCTGGTGATCTGGGGGCGTCCGCACCGCAGTGTGGCACAGGGACCTTGGCCTCTCTGGGCAGCCTGCATGGCCTGGTTTAATTGCATGCTCGGCTGACATCTCTTCCGCACTGCTGGCCCAGTGATCTTTCTCAAGTGCAAATCTGCTCATGTAGCTCTCAGCCGAAATCCCCTGGGCCCTCAGGATAAAGCCCCAACTCTGAAATGGAGGGCACAGGGCCCTGTGTGATCTGGCTCCGGCACAACATATCCCAGTGGCTTGTGATTCTTTCAAGCAACCAGGCTATGTCCCCCATTTCCTGCCCCCGCCGGCAAGGGCTTTACCCTGCTTCTTCCTCCTGGAACACCTCCTTCTCCTGTCCTCACACAACCCTCAATCTAGCCGTCTTTTGCTACTTCTTCAGGCCTCTGTTTTGACAACTCCTCATCCAGGAAGCCTTCTGGGACCTCTCAAGCCTTGGCTATGTGCTCTTCCCATGTGCCATGCCTGGGCTCTTTCACTGAAGCACCCTGGTGTAAGCACTTGGATCTTTCTCCCCTTTCTGAGCAGTGGGCTCAGCTTTGCTTGAAGTTGTATCCCTGGATACGGACTGGATGATTAATGAGTATATGTTGGAACAGCTAAGTAAGTGAATACCTACATGGGGTCTTTTATGTGAGTTTGTATCAGTTGTCCATTGGCTAAATAATGCCGGCTACCAAATCACCCTAAATATCAGTGACTTCTAACAATAAGCATTTATTTGGGTTAGGTGTCTGCAGGTCTGTGATTCAGGCTGGGCTTAGCTGGGTGGTTCTTCTGTCTCAGCTGGGCTCACTCACATGGCTAGGGGTGGCTGGTTGTTGGCTGCTATAGGCTGGCCTCAGCAGGGATTGCTTGGAGAACCATGCTTCACTCCACAGACGTGTCCTACAGCAGGCTAGCTTGGATGTGATCTTCTGTGATCACAGAGGTCGGAGAGGCCAGGCAGCCATACCAGACTTCTTTAGTCCTAGCTTGGCACAAGCACATTGTTGTTTTCATAGGCTAAAGCCATTCATGAGGCCAATTCAGATTCATGTAGTAGAGAAATAAACTTTACCTCTTTGGTTACAGGAATCACAAAACCACATGGCAAAGGGCATGAATATAGGGCAGGGTATGAATAGGAGTCATTCGCACAATGGATCAGGGAATTTAAGTTGCATTCTTAAAACAGTGTTTTGGGCATCCAAAAAGTGCTCTGCATGTACCGTGATTCTTTTGATGGTGACAATGACAATTTTTTTTTAAATTATGGCAAAATACATGAAACATAAAATTTACCATCTTAACCCAGTGGCATTAAGTATACTCACAGTGTTGTGCAACCGATCTCCAGAACATGTTCATCTTGCAGAACTGAAACTCTGTCCCCACCGAACAACCCCACCGAACAACCCGTTGCTCCCTGCCCCAGCCCCTGGCACCCACCATCCTGCCATCTATTTGACTGTGAATTTGACTGCATTAGCTCCCTCCTATAAGTATTTGTCTCTTTGTGTCTGGCTTCTTTCACTTAGCAGAATGGCCTCGAGGCTTAGCCGTGGTTATAGCACATGACAGGATTTCCTCCCTTCTCAGGCTGAATAATATTCTATTGCATGGAATAGGATATCCTACAGGGGCTCATCCGTCCATCCATCCACGAGCACTCAGGTTGCCTCCACCTTTCGGCAGTTGTCAATCATGCTGCTCTGAATGTCAGCGTACAGATGTCTCTTTGAGACCCTCCTTTCCATTTTTTTAGATACCAACTCAGAGGGTACGATTGCTAGATCATGGGCAGTGTGGCTTTCAGGCTAGCAGAAAAACCCTTGGGACACAAACATTGATCCTTGCATTTGACAGTGCAGCAGTTAATTGGACAAGCTCCAGGGTCAGACAGCTTAGTTTGGTTCCCAACTGTGCTGCTTCCTGATTGTGTTTTCTCCGTCAAGCCTCCTGCTCTGAACCTCAGTTTTCTCCTCTGTGAAATAGGAGTGATACTAGTATCTACTCACAGTGTGTGAGGATTAAGGTGCTTAGGTCAGCGCTGGCTCAGCATCATACCCTCGGGTTGCTTTGCAGAGAGCTGTCCCTTTGACACTGTCCTGGCTGGGAGGACTGTTTTTCTCCTCTATCAAAATATACCCAGAGTTTATCTCCCTCCCCTGGGCAAACTGCAGGGATGGCTGCATTAGTGTTTGGTGACAGGTGCTGACACGGCATCCCCTCTGCTGGGGTGTCCAGCCTGGGCCTCTGAGGGGTTGGGGCTGGTGATAACTTGGCATTTAGCAGGGCGGGAGGCAGGTTCCTGTTTCGGATGTTCAGCACTCCACTGCCCGGCCTCTCCTCCCCCCCTGCACAGATTGCAATTTCGGCCTCGGCAGGAAGAGAGGAATGAGCTTGCATAATAGAGGAACATTTGGTTCTTTCAGGCTGGGCCTGGAGAGGGCGGAGGCTTTTGTGCTGAAGTGTGCATGGCGGGGGCAGGCTCGAGAGGTTTCCTGTGTGTTGGGGCTGGGTGAAACTTCAACCATGGGGAGGGAGGGTCGTGCTGAGGTCCAGATGGATGTGGGGGAGGGGGCAACGTCCCCAGGGAAGGTCCCACAGGGAGGGTGACTTTGCTGTTTTCCAGAGACAGGAGGAAGGGCACAAGGGAAACCGTACAGGGTAGGGATGGGTGGCCATAGGCAGGAATGTGGCCTCAGGGACCCTGGGCCAAGCATCTGGCCACAGAGGCTGTTCCTTTGTCCTGGGGCCTTTTGGGCCACTTCCCTCCCACTCCAGAGAGACCTGTGGCCTCGGCATGGAGTTGAGCCTGTACCTTCCTGTTCCAAGGGGAAGAGTTGGAGCTGCCATGAGGAAGCCTCTGCAGGGCTACTTGTGAGAGAGCGCAGAGCTTAAGTACCAGAGGGTCCGGACCAGGACCCCTGTGTGACACACCCAGCCAAGTTGGACCCCTGGCTGTGCTACTTACCAGGGGACAGATGGGACATTCACTCACCCTGAAGACCCAAGGGCCAGAGCAGTGATGGCATCAGGACTCTGGGAAGTCTTTGTAACTTCCGACCTGATGATCCTGTGTCTGACCTGATGTTCCTGTCTCTGACCTGATGATCCTGTCTCTGACCTGATGTTCCTGTCTCTGACCTGGCTCATCCCCTCAGCGGTGTAGAGAGGTTGGGGTTGGGGGGCAGCAGCCACCCTGTCCCAGGTGCTGGGGATACCACAGTGAACAAAGCAGACAGTCCATAAGCTCAGGAGGTGACATTCTAGTGAAGGAGGCAGATGTGGAACATGTCCACGTGAGAGATTTTCTTTTTTTTTTGTAGAGACAGAGTCTCACTTTATTGTTCTCGGTAGAGTGCCCTGGCGTCACACAGCTCACAGCAACCTCCAACTCCTGGGCTTAGGTGATTCTCTTGCCTCAGCCTTCCGAGTAGCTGGGACTACAGGCGCCTGCCACAATGCCCAGCTATCTTTCTGTTTTGCAGTTTGGCCCAGGCTGGATTTGAACCCGCCACCTTCGGTATATGAGGCCGGCGCCCTACTCGATGAGCCACAGGTGCTGCCCGTCCACGTGAGAGATAAAGGCCACTATACCTGTGGGGGAAGCGAGCAGAGGGCCTTGGTTCTTCACCCCTCCCTGCACCTGTGCCACTTACTGTGTGACTTGGCACTTCTTTTGGACAAAGGAGTAGAGTACACTTCCCCACCCCTTGATTTTAGATCTGTCCATGTAACTTGCTTTGGCCAAAAGAAGTAGAAGTGATGTGCTAGTCCTGACCTACTGCTTGAGAGACCCTGTACCATGCTGTGCCTCTGTCATCGTGTGAGACAAATACGCCCTGGGATATCCTGTGGATCCAAGGAGAGTGAGAGACAGGTGGGGAGGCTTAGCCCACCCCAGCCTAGCCCAGCAGGACCAGGTGACCCCCAGCCAACAAGCAGATGTGAAATGATAATGAATGATTGGGTCTTTTGTTATGCAGTACGTTAGTGGCAGTAGCTAACTGATACAATTAGCTATTGGTAAGTGCTGTTATTAACTCCATTCCATAGGCAAGAAAATTGAGGCCCAAAGAGATGAAGAAACCATCTTGAAGTTATAAGATTAACATGGCTGAGCCCAGACAAGAACCAGCTTTGTTGACTTCTGCTTGTTCATTCATTAATTCAGTATTTTTACTGAGCACCCATTGTATGCCTGTAATTGTGAAAGTAACTAGAGGCAGTTCAGTGAAATAAACATGCCTCTGTGAGTAGCCTCTGTTAGGAGCCTTTTTTCTTAGAGTTTGAACAGAAGTCTAAGACCTGACTGCCATTAGCCTGGGTGGGTCACACCCCACCCTGAGCCTGTGAAGGCAGTGAGAGGATGTGGGGCTCCCATTGGCCATACTAGGTCACATGTCCACCCCCAGGGCAGGGGAAAGCCATGACTCCGTCTGAAACACATGGACTGAGAGTGCAGGAGAGATGGTTTTCCCAAACAAAAAGGGGTGCTCAGGCTTGGCGCCTGTGGCTCAACGGGCTAAGGCGCCAGCCACGTACACCTGAGCTGGCGGGTTCGAATCCAGCCCGGGCCCGCCAAACAACAATGACGACTGCAACAACAACAACAAAATGGTCGGGCGTTGTGGTGGGCGCCTGTAGTCCCAGCTACTTGGGAGGCGGAGGCAGGAGACTCGCTTGAGCCCTGGAATTGTAGTTTGCTGTTTGCTGTTATGCTAAAGCAATCTATCCAGGGTGACAGCTTTTGGCTCTGTATAAATAAAAAAAAAAAGGGGGGGGTGCTCAAACCCTAAAAAGAGGAAATAGACGCTGAGCAGATAAAAAAGAACAATTTGTACTCGAGAGTTCTAGGGCCCTAAGAAAGACCCCCTCCACAGCTCTGTGATCCTCAGTGAAGCCTCCCCAGGGCCACTCCAGCCTTCCCTACCTCTGATGCTCCCCATGGGAGCTCTGCCTGGCTCTCGGAAGATCAGATGTGATTTATTCCTGGCATCTGTGCCGCCACTTGCCGCGAGGTGCTTTGCAGCGGAACAATAAGTTACAGGGCCATTTATCTTGTTGGCGGCTTCTGATAAAATGAGCAGTCTGAGCAGACAGGGCCTGTAACGAACATGATCAGGGCTGTTCATTTAGAAACCAGGAGACCTTGAAATTGGCTTTAATTGAAGGGGTTAGCAGTGAGGGGCTTGGCTGGGTTTGTTCAGAATGGAGACACCCCACTTCTGGGAAGTTGCAGGGATGGGCAGATTTGGCTTTGGGTCTTGTCTGGACCTCTATATTTAACTTTGGGCAAGCTATATGACCTCTCCCAGATTTCTTCCTCATCTGTGAAATGGAAATGTATCAGTCAGTATTGACTCAGTTATGTTGCTGTAACAAACAACTCCCAAACCTCATGGTTTGGGTCTGCTGGGGGCTCTGTGCCATGTCTCCTCACTCTGGGACACAAAAAGATAAAACATCTGTAGTATGGAAAGAAATTGTTGGGCATGGGGCAAATTGTGCACTGGTTCTTAGAACTCAGATGTAACTTATATCATTTCTGCTCACATCACATTGGTCCAAGGATGTCATAAGGCTATGCCTGACTTCTGCCAGGGCAGAAGTAGAGACAAGAAATCCTCCCTTGTGACCGTTAGCAGGCAAGTATTATTATTTATTAGAGAGAGCAGTTCTGCTGAGCCATCACAGAGTCAGGGTTTTTTCCTTCTCCCTCCTGGGGATGCTAATCATCTGACTCTAATCCATTCTGTATTCTGCTGCCAGATTAATCATCCTCCCCGCGCCCTTGCCACAGCTCTCCATCTGCTGTGACCATCCATGCCTGCTGCCGGGCATCAAAGACGGTCAGCCTGGCATTCAAAGAACCCCCCAAGGCCAGACCTCTCCGGAGAGCCAAATCCAGCTCAGAGAGCACAGCGACCAGCTATTTCTTTCTCCCCACTTTCTCCCCAGCACCTAGAACAGTTCCTGGAATACAGTAAATGCTCGGCAATTAATTTTTGCAGCTACAAAATGACTTGCCCAACCTCATATGCCTGGGAAAACACCAAAGGCAGGGTTCTAAGCTAAATGGGGCTCACAGCAAAGTGCTCACTGTTGACAAGGCTCAATGCAGTTACCCCATGGCCAAGGACACTCATGCCCTACCAGGCCTCATGCATTGGACCCTGTAGTCCTTCACACATTCACACAGCCCCCTGTGGAAGGCGTTATGGTAGTAGGATTCTCTTTTTTTTTTTTTTTTTTTGAGACAGGGTCTCACTCTGTTGCCCAGGCTAGAATACCCCGATGTCAGCCTTGCTCACAGCAACCTCAAACTTCTGGGCTCAAGCCATCCTCCTGCCTCAGCCTCCCAAGTAGCTGGAACTACAGGCACCTACCAGAACACCCAAATTATTTTTTCTTTTTTTTTTGAGACAGAGCCTCAAGCTGTCACCCTGGATAGAGTGCTGTGGCATCACAGCTCACAGCACCTCCAATTCCTGGGCTCAAGCGAGTCTCCTGCCTCCGCCTCCCAAGTTGCTGGGACTACAGACGCCCGTCACAACGCCCGGCCATTTTTTGGTTGCAGCTGCCTTTGTTGTTTGGCGGGCCCGGGCTAGATTCGAACCGCCAGCTCAGGTATACGTGGCTGGCGCCTTAGCCCGTTGAGCCACAGGCGCCGAGCCTTATTTTTTCTTTTTCAAGTAAAGATGGAGTCTCAATCCTACTAAGTGAGGTCTTGAACTCTTGAGCTCAAGGGACCCTCCTGCCTCGGCCTGCCAGAGTGCTAGGATTACAGGTGTGAGCACCACACCCAACCCTGGCAAGATTCTTTACTCAGATATTCATTCATGTTATTCAGGCTGTTCTTTTCCCTCCCCCAATTCCAGAGCAGCATACAGCTCTTTTCTTGACTTCTATTTTTGCCAGGTAGGGATTAGAAGCTTCCAGAAGATAGTCCATCTATATGGGCCTATTGTGAAAACATGATGTGTTAGTTAGGGTATACACAGGCTCAGCTGAGGTAACAGAGAAACCCTGAAACATGTTTGTCAAACAGAGAGGAATTTTTCTCTAATGGAAGAGGAGTGAGGGGGGTGGTGTGCTAGGGACAGCCGGGAGCTGTGGCACTCAGGTGTGGCCAACCCAGAGCAACATTCCAGCTCTCAAAAGGGGAGAGAGGCTCAGCGCCTGTAGCTCAGCGGCTAGGACACCAGCCACATACACGGGAGCCGGCAGGTTTGAATCCAGCCCAGGCCCGCCAAACAACAATGACAACTACAACCAAAAACAGTCAGGTGTTGTGGTGGGCACCTGTAGTCCCACCTACTTGGGAGGATGAGGCAAGGGAATCGATTAAACCTAAGAGTTTGAGGTTGCTGTGAGCTGTGATGCCACAGCACTCTACTGAGAGTGACATAGTGAGACTGTCTCCAGAAAAAAACGAAAAGGAGGGGGAGTGAGAAAGAAGTGGGGGTGGACCACTTCCTGCTCCGCAGGGGAGTGGAAGTTGGGCAGACCCTTCCCACTCACTTTCCCTTGGAGAGCAGGGAGGCCAGGGATGGTGTGTCCAGCTCAGTAGCCTCACGCTTAGCCACAGTCTAAGGCAGGAGGCACTGAGTTGGCCACACGAGAGCTTGCCAAGAAACCGGTGTTGGTTCTGAGGGGGGTGCAGAAAGGGAGTGAGATTTTCACGCGGGGCAGGGGGTGGTTGTGGTGAGCCAGGCCAGGTGACCCGGTAACATATCTAGAAGTTGCATCATGCAGCAGGAAGGGGGCGCCCTAAGCAAAGAGGTTCCAGTGCAGATGAGGACCTGTGCCCCTTCCCACTCCCACCGCCAGAAGACATGGATGATGAGGAATTTCACAGCAGAAGGGGTCACACGGTCCCCTGGGAACCAGTGACCAGAAGGACCTCTTGGAGATTTGGTCTCCACCCGGTGTGGAGGAGCCCCAGTCCTGAAGTTGAATCTTCCATCATCCTGGGAGGCTGAGGATCTGGAATCTGCTCTAAGTCGACTGGGAAGAAATAAAAATTGATTGTATACGGCTCAGCGCCTATAGCTCAGTGGCTAGAGCGCCAGCCACATACACCTGGGCTAGTGGGTTCGAACCCAGCCTGGGCCTGCCAATACAACAAAAAAATAGCCAGGCGTTGTGGCAGGTGCCTGTAGTCCTAGCTACTTGGGAGGCTGAGGCAAGAGTCTCGCTTAAGCCCAAGAGTTTGAGGTTGCTGTGAGCTGTAATGCCATGGCACTCTATCAAGGGTGACATAGTGAGACTGTGTCTCAAAAAAAAAAAAAAAGTTGGTTGTATAGTGCAAACCTGGGTTTGTGGCCACACTGCCTTGATGTTTCTCTTACATTTTTGAGGAGATTGGGACTCAGAGAGGTCAGGCCACTGCTCTGTAGTTACACGGCAAGTTCATAACAATATTGGGATTTGGAACTGGGCCTTGCAGACCCCACTTGCATTGTTGCTGTGCTCTTCTGCCTGGCTTAGGTGTGCAAGCATGTTTTGGAGTTTGTGCTTGGGCCAGGCAGGGGGAGTTGGGATGGTGGAGGGGTCTGCAAGTCTTAGGAGAGAGATGGGTGGCTGTGATGTATGATTTAAGCTGGCCAGTGATTCTAGAAAGTTCAGCCCCCCTTTGGGAAGCCTCCTGGAGGCTTAGCTGCTTTCTAAACATGTGGTCACCCACTAAGCTAGGTTAGAAGTGGCTGGTGAATCATTCAAAGGTCAGTCCCGTAACCTACCAGACCAGAAGGTAACTCACTTCTTTCAATGTGCCTGGCAGGAGAAGCGCATCTCCCAAGCTTACAGGTGAGTTAGCTGGGAAGCCAGGAGCTAAAAAGTCTGTATTAATTCACATCTCTGAGCCTCAGTTTCCTCATCTCTAAAACGGATCCAGTAATACTGTAATAGGGACAATTCATTGAGAAAATAGGTTGATGTTTTGCACAATGCCTGGCATGAATAATGCCAAGATTTTCTGGCAAAACTGAACTTGCCTATGTCCAAACTCAGCTTTTTCTCTTAGGTATACTCCTAAACAAAACTCTCAAATGTGCACCCCAGGTGATGTGGATAGGAAGGCGCACATCAGCACCATTTTCATGCCCCAAAAGGAAACCCTGTCCGCACTAAACAGCCTTCCCCCATCCCTTTCTTCCCCAGACCTTGGAACAACCCACCTACCGTCTGCACTGTGGGTTTGTCCATCATGGACATTTTACACAGATGGAACCACACACTGTGTGGTCATTTGTGTCTGGTGTAACTGACATGGCATCATGTTTCCACGTCCATCCATGCGGCAGCAGCATCATCAGGCCTTGCTTCTTTTTCGTGGCTGAGTAATATTCCACCACATGGATCTGCCACATATATTTATTAGTTCATGGGCATGAGGCTTGTTTCCACTTTCTGGCAATTATGAATGATGCTGCTGTGAACACTCCTGCACAGTTCTTGTGTGGACATGTGTCTTTATTGCTTTTGGGACTATTGAAGTTTGGGGCCAGACTGTTCCTTGTCCTGTGTCTTGTCATATGTTTAGCAGCAAATCTGAGGCCAACACACGAGATGCCAGGAGCACCCTCCCCACCAATCATGACAACCAAAAATGCTCCAGACACTGTCAAGTATCCCCTGGGGCCATCTTGCTTGAGGCCAAATTGAGAATCACTGGTCTGGTCTAGTCACAGAAGACCACATATAACATGACACTCGTGTTATGACATTTAAAAACAGCTACAACTCGGACAGCCCCTGTGGCTCCATAAGTAGGGCACTGGCCCCATATACTGAGGGTGGCGGGTTCAAACCTGGCCCCAGCTGAACTGCAACCAAAAAACAGCTGGGCATTGTGGTGGGTGCCTGTAGTCCCAGCTGCTCAAGAGGCTGAGGTGAAAATCACCTAAGCCCAAGAGTTGGAGGTTGCTGTGAGCTGTGATGCCATGGCACTCTACCGAGAGTAACAAAGTGAGACTTTGTCTCTAAAAATAAAAAATAATAATAAAAACAGCTGCAACTCAATAATTCTCTCTCTCTCTTTTTTTCTTTTTTCTGTTGCCCTGGCCTTAGTCTAGCTTACAGAAACTCAAACTCCTGGTTCAAGGGCTTTTCCTGCCTCACCCTCCCAAGTATCTGGGACTACAGGCACCTGTCACCATGCCCGGCTAATTTTTCTATTTGTGGTAGACACAGGGTCTTCCTCTTGTTCAGGCTGGTCTTAAACTCCTGAGCTCCAGGGATCCACCTGCTTTGCCCTCGAAGAATGCTAGGATTACAGGTGCGAGCCATCATGCCCAGTCTAATAATATACTCTTTAGGGCCATGGTTCCCCAGAGCAGAAGCAGCTCCTTTGAAAACATTTTTGAAATGTACATTTTCAGCCCCTACTCCAGACTGGCTGAGACGGACACTCTGGGGCGGGCCTAGCGACCTGTGTTTCCAAAGCCCCACATGTGATTCTGAGAGTACGTAAGTGTGAGGCCTACTGGATTAGGTACATACACACCGTAAGTGTGAGGCTTACTGAATTAGGTACATACACAAACACAGTCACACCAAAGACCTTTATATGAAAGAGGAAGGGAATGATAAACACAAAATCAGGATTGTGTTGGAGTGAAGATAAAATAAGTGCTTATTAAATCGAGGAATGGAGTTTACTTTTGGGTAAAGGACAAATGTGTCTCTGCATGAGTCATGCTCTCCATCTGGCCTTGTAAGGGGTAGATTCATAAATCCATTATATTGTGAAAGAAATGAAAAGCACCAAAAAAACAAAAATGAAGCAAGAAACCTATAAAATAAAACAGGTCAGATCCCCGCCAACAATGGGAGTGAGTCACAGATGATACTTAATCCAGTTTCATGCACCTGAGGTCATTAAAGAACCGACGTTGGCCATTTCGGCCACGTCCAAGGTTATTTGTTGAAATAAACTCTAGTCTCTGCTGCCTGTTCCCCTGCCCCCTTTCCTCATACACTCCCTGCTCTAAGGTCTGTCGAGAAGTTACTGTGTGCCAAGCCTGTGAGCTGAAGTACTCATGTGGGTGTCTCTCAAGGCCCATTTTACAGATGGGAAAACTGAATCTGGGGGAGATTCAGTGTCTTGCCCGAGGTGTTCAGGTTAAAGATGGAGCCCCAAGGGCTGGTCTGTTCCGCACTGGCCTTTTGTGGGGCTAGAACAGGCTCACTCTGAATATCCAGGCCAAGGTTCCCATGGGATTTTATCCAATAAAAGCCAAGTTCACCATATCTTGGTTTCTTCTGAAATTCCCTTAATACTTGCTATCAGAAGCCTTGCTGACTTGGGCTGGTCTTTTTCTTTTTTTTTTTTTTTTTTGAGACAGAGCCTCAAGCTGTCACCCTGGATAGAGTGCCGTGGCATTGCAGCTCACAGCAACCTCCAATTCCTGGGCTCAAGCGAGTCTCTTGCCTCCGCCTCCCAAGTAGCTGGGACTACAGGTGCCCGCCACAACGCCCGGCCATTTTTTGGTTGCAGCCGTCATTGTTGTTTGGCAGGCCCGGGGGCTGGATTCGAACCCGCCAGCTCAGGTGTACATGGCTGGCGCCTTAGCTCGTTGAGCCACAGGCGCCGAGCCGGCTGGTCTTTTTCTTGAAGGAGTTCCCAGAAGATGAAGTCACAAGACCCAGAGAGGTAAAGATATTGCCCAAGATCTACAGCAGAGTCAGTATTCAAACCTGGTTTGCCTCCTCCAGGAAGCCCTCCAAGACTGCTGCATCTCCCAACACCTACAGAACTCAAGGGTATAGGAACATGTCACCAGAGCCCATCTGTCTTCTAACCCAACATCTGAACAACCCAGACCTTTGGCTTCTTTTCGTGTCCCTTTTCTCCTGTCACTGCAAGATTGGTATACAGCAGCATCCCATAGGCCCTCTGGAAGGGAGTGAGCAGAGCAGTGCGATAGCCTTGAGCAAGGGTCATGTATAGGACCCCTGAGTATTTGCCATGTCTCTCCACTTCCAATTGTTTTGGGACGGAGACCCAACTCTATGAAATAAACTGAAACTAGGAAGTTCTGACTCCCTAAAAGAATAAAGCAGTGACAGCTAACAGCTGCCAAACCCTTACTCTGCTTGAGATAATCTATAGCCTTTCCTATTTATTATTCCTATCCTCCCCATTTTTAGAGATGTGGAAACTGAGGCTCAGAGAGGCTGAGTGGCTGTGTAACCTTGGGTCACACAGCTAAAAAGAGGATGCCACATGTGAATCCTCCTTTGGGCCAAAAGACTCCAATTAGGGCTGTAGTTACAGCTTCCACAGCTGAGGATGTGGGATAAGGCCAGGAGGCCCTTTCGGCTGTTTTTAAGTTTTTGTCATGTTTCTTCTCTTGAGCTAGCCAGCAGGGGTGGGCAGCAACAATGCATGCTTGGCCCAGGCCAAGGAATGTCACAGCGGCTTGTGGCTCAGCGGGGTTGGGGGTGGAGGGTGGGGGCGGGAGTGGCGTCTTGGCAGCCGTGACAAATAGAAAACAGATTGTGTTTCCCTTTGCTTCCACCCCCAGCCGGGGAGGGGATGCTTCAGAACCCAATTACCCGCTGACAATGGACGCTCTATTGTAGCGTGGGAGGCAAGGTCGGGGCAGGCGGGGAGCAGGCGGTGCCCGGGGCGCAGTGTCCCTGGCACAGCGGGTCCTGCTGACCTCGCTTCCTCCTGCTTCTGCAGCCAGCCCCGGCTCACAAAGACACAGTGCTTCTTCCCGAACTGGGTTTCTCTCCAGGCAGTCTTGAAGCTGTCACTGTCTGGGACCTTCTGCGGAGACTGTGGGGTCCTCCTGTGAGACCTGGACTCTAGTAGAGGTTTCTGCCATTTATTCGTTCCTTTCCCCTTGGCTCCCTTGCTCCCCTAGCCCTTTCTCTCTATTTCTCTCTCTCTCCTTATCGGGAAATGTTTGCACAGTCAGGCAATGTGGCTCTCATTGAGATCCATTTACTGATTCACCTCATATTTGTTAAGCACCTACTGTGTGGGCCCCGAGGATGTGTTCATTTGCCAACTGTTTGTGGGGCACCTTCAGTGGGTGCAGCACTAGGGGGACATCCATTCATTTACCAAGAATCTGTGGAGCAGTTTTCAGCACACATGTGTTTATGAAATGTCTGCGGAGCACCTACTATGTGCTAAGGATACATCCATTCATTTATCAAGTACCGGTGGGGTACCGGCTATGCACTAAGGGTATATCCATTATTTACCAAATATTGGTGGGGCACCTACTACATGCTAGGGGTACATCCATTCATTTACCAAGTATCAGTGGGGCACCTGCTACCTATGTGCTAGGTGCTGGAGGTGCTGCAAGGAACAAGACAGATCTGGCTGGTCCCTGCCCTCAGGCACCTTGTGTTCCAGTGGGGGATAAATGCTTAACAACAATCTGATCAGATGTGCTGGGCATTTATTGCACAGTGAGTGCCTGTGGGGTTCTTAGGCTGGTTAGAGGTGAGTGCTGGTCAGTGAGGGAGCAGGATTGTGAATCAGACCCAGGTGAGGATTAGAATGCTGCCTTCACTAGCTCAATTTGTACAGTAACTTAGAATGACTCCACCTCTAAGACCTCAGTTTACTCAATTGTAAAATGAGTGGAGGTGAATCTTCGCAAGGGGTCATGGAAATCTCAGATTGCTTCTGTAGGGGAAGAGGTTGCTTTTGGTGGCTCAGCTTCTGTTTCTCCTGGTAATGGCCCTTGATCTTGTTGAAGGAAACAGTTCTTTTCTTTCCTCTTAGCAGGTGCAGTTCAGGTGGGATGGATCCCTCCTGCCCCTAAGAGGGGCACATGACCAGGTGCGGCCAATCAGAGTATCCCATCCTCTGGCCGCAGTCATTGGATCAGAGGAGCATCGCATGATTCAGGCAGGGCACTGTGAAATTCATTGAAGGCGAGATCCTCTTTCCCCTAGGGCTAACAATTGATATAGACACAGTCTGTGCTGCTGGCACCATCTTGCCTCCTGAGGGGACAGGCTGCCTGAGGATAGAACCAACCCAGAAGAAATGAAAAGGATGAACCCTGATGGTGCTATTTTGAACCCCTGGATCTAGCTATGCCTGAAGCACATCCAAGTTCCGCCCTTTTCAGTAACATGAGCCAATAAATAAGTTCCCTTTGTTGCTTTGGACACTTGAATTGGCATTTTTATCACTTGCAGCCAGGAGCTCTGACTGATAAATAGGTCTTTCCTCTCTCCTTATTTCATAAAACAGAAACCCCACTACACCACACGTACAACAGCAAAATTAATTCTCCTGCTTTCTAAAAAGCTGATGAGAAATGGATAATGGGTGGAGGCCGAGCAATGACTCCTTTCCCCTTAGTGTGTGAGGACATTCATTCTGCTTCTGGCCCCTGAACTCGCCTCACTGAGCCGAAGCAGGAATCACTTAACCTTCCGGGCCTCAGTGTTTAGAGGTTTATGATGGATCGTGCTCAATGTCGTGGGCAGAAATGGAAAATTCTCTCTGTCTGGTCTGTCCCAGGCAGGAAAGGAGTCAGTGAGCTAATATTGGCAAGACTCACTGCAAACTTTTTTTGTAAAGGGCCAGATAATAAATAATTTGGCTTTGTGGGTCATAAGGGTCTCTATGGTATATTTTTTTTGTTATTTGTTTGTATTTTACAACTCTTTGAAAAATGTAAAAATTATTCTTCGTTTGAAGGTGGCACAGAAACAGGCATGGGCTGCATTTGTCCCATGGCTGAAGTTTGCTGACCCCTAGATTAGATTATGGTGATAGGGACGGGGCACGTGTTTTCTTTCTCCTGTCCTGCCCTGTTCTTTCTCTCCCTTTTTCTTTTCTTTGCCTTTCCCCACCTTTCTCTCTCTCTTTTTTCTCCCTCCCTTCCTCCCTTCTTTTCCCTTTCTTTCCTGGGACAAACCCTTATTCTTCCAAACGCAGAAAATATTTTGCTATCAAAACTCTTGTGAGGTCTATCCCGGTGGCTCCTGCATCCTGAGCGGAAGGCTCCCTAGAACTCAGGTCAAGACCAGCCTGAGCAAGAGTGAGTCCCCATTTCTAATAAAAATAAGAAAATTAGCCGGGGGCTAGTGTCAGGTGCCTTTACTCCCAGCTACTCAGGGGGTTGGGGCAGGAGGATCTCTTGAGTCCAGGAGTCTGAGGCTGCTATGAGCTAGGCTGATACCACGGCTCTCTAGCCTGGGCAACAGAGCAAGACCCTATCTCAAAAAAACTCCAAAAAACAAAAAAAATTATGTCCCTGGCTCCTTTGCTTGCCATTTCTTCCCACAGCACTGATTTCTTTCTTTTTTTGGGGGGGGGGGACAGAGTCTCACTTTATTGCCCTTGGTAAAGTGCTGTGGCATCACAGCTCACAGCAACCTCCAACTCCTGGGCTTAGGCCCTCTTGCCTCAGCCTCCCAAGTACCTGGGACTACAGGCGCCCACCACAATACCAGGCTATTTTTTTGTTGCAGTTTGGCTGGGGCCGGGTTCAAACCTGCCACTGTCAGTATATGGGGCTGGCGCCCTACCCACTGAGCACAGGCGCCACCCTTCTTTGATTATTTTTAAGTATCTGTCTCTTCTTTCTGGATCTAAATTCCATGAAGAAGGAAAGCCATGAGGAGGCAGGGTTTAGGATTTCCAGGCAGTTTGGAGATGATTTCTGCAAGCTTGGGGCCAGGCACAATCTGTGGTGAACTTGACAAAGTGCAGAGATGCTGGACTTTCAGCTGTGTGAGCAGATTTGGGCGGGGCTGATAGCCTTGGGAATCCCCTCTGCACCAGCAGCTTAGGCCATGACGCTGAATCATGAATGGAGGAAGGAGTGAGTTCCCTGTCCCTGGAGATATGTAAGCAGAAGCCTTCTGCTCACCAGGGCCAGCTTGCAGATATGATTCCTGCTCCTAAAGGCAGATCTTTCCTCTGGCAAGCCCACCCTCCCTGCTTCTGTGTGACAACTCCTGATTACAATTGGCCAAGGTCCATATTTGGCCTCTGTAAAATTAGAGATCTGTGGGGAGTCACCCCATGATGTAGCTTACACTTGTCAAGCACAGACAGAAAACCACAGGGCTTTCTGAGCTGTCTGAGGACCCCAGGCTTGGACCATTATAGTAGCCTAGACGGAAGTCCTGAACTATCCCAGTCTTCTCTAGCAGCACCACTCACAGGCCTGACTTACAGGAACCCAGACCAATAGGAGGGAGGCACCAGGTTGGGCACAGACTCAGGAGTTGGGCACCTGCGTGAGTGGCAGTCCAGGCTGCTGCCCTCCCTGATGTCTGTAAACAAGCCCAGTAAGTTTCCCAGGTGACCGCCATTCCCATTGCTGTTTGTTTTCCCTGGCTCATCCATGAGGCCAGAATCTTGGGAGGCCCAGAGCACCAGCCCAGTAGAGCTGTGCCCCAGCAGGTGCACAGGGGTCAGACACAGTGAGCTACACCAGTGCACTGTCCCAGGTATTCACATCCCATGTGATAAATGAAAGCCTGGGCCATCAAGGCACTTAAATATTTATAACATCACCCCTGTTTGGGCCTCTTTGGGCCAGTGTGATGGAAATAGCTGACTCACAGATGTGCTTGGAAATGCCCCCCCCATCTCTTATTCAAATTCCTTGTCAGAGTTCCCCTTACAAGAAGGGCTCAGATATGACTTTTTTAGGGTGGGTAGCATTATTATCTCCATTTCACAAAAGAGAAACCAAGGCACAGAAATGTTAAGTGCCCAAGGTCACCAGCTTGATTGCACATTTATTTATTTATGTATCAATGTATTCAGTGTTGGTTCTGGGGGCCAGAGGAGAATGAGGCAGCCCTGCCCCCCGCTCATGGGATCTGGCAAGTAGTAGCCGGTACACAGCTGGGGGACTTGGCTAAAGTCCAAGGGCCCAAGAAGTGTGTCCTGAGGACTGTAAGCTTCCAGCTTGGTATAACTGAAGGATTAAGCACCCAGCCCTTGGGAGCAGCTCTGTCCCCAAGGACCTCCAAATCCTGGGTCTGTCACTTACTAGCTGTGCCTCAGTTTCCCCACTTCAGCCTCTTGGTGAAGATTAAGCAAGTTATATACAGTTATAGTAGATGAGGCAGAGTCTGGTACATAATAAGTGCTGTATACATATCAGTAATTACTTTTATTAATACTAGTTGACTAAAAGAATGAAAAGCAACATTTCAGCTTGGTCTTTGAGCATCCATGAGAGACAGTAGCCAAAGTTTAGACAATATGAGGAACAGCATTCCAGCTAGGAGGAACAGCATGTGCAAAGGCCTGCCCCATCGCTACCATTTGAAAGCATGAAGGGTTGAGTGCAGGGCTTGGTAAGATCTGGCAATGGTTGAACACCTGCCTTGGGGTCCACAGAGGAAAACCCGACCTTCAACTTGAGGTAGGAAAAGGATTGGAAGGACAGGGACACTATAGAAGAGAGGGAGAGAACCTGCCTTAGATTACATTTCTCAGATGTGTGTGGGAGCAAGAATTGCATGGACCTTGTTGATTAAAATGATAGCTCAGTCTGGAGACCAAGGCACGTGGGTCCTCCTGGGAGATTTCTCGTCTGGCTTCTTTCCTCACCCTGTGAAAACCCTCCTTGCAGGGCCACGCCTGCTGAGCCCTGCAGCTATGGAAAATGAGGCGTCTGCCTTTTCCCGGTGTGCAGAGGGACCTGCTGTGACTCTCATTTAACAGTGAGCTGCTTCCTGACCAGAAATGACTCAGATAAATTTGTCAGCAGAGGGCTGCAGCTGCCATCCTGGGATTAATCTGGAAGTGCTGGGTCAGGATAGCAGGGCCCCTGGCTGCCCTCGAAGGTCAGGCTTTCTCCAGGCTTCTGTCTGGGTCACTTTCAGAGGGCCTCTCTCTGAGGAAGCTGCCACCCCCGAGGGGAAATGACTGGCCGGCAATTCACCCCTGGAAAATTCTGCTGAGGCTTCTCTCTGCCCTCTTGTTCTACTGATGGCTGCTGAGGGAGGGTATGTGGGAGGGTGTTTATTCAGTTGTTCAATCAGCAAATTGTTATTCAATCAGCAAACATTTTCTTAGCACCTTCTATGTGTCAGGAATCATGCGAGGTGTTGATGATACAAAGTTAAATGAGGTCTTTTCTTTCTTTCTTTCCCTCTCTTTCTTTCAAGACAGAGTGTCACTCTGTCACTAGGCTGGAGTGTAGAGGCATCATCTTAGCTCATTGCATGCAGTGTTGAATATTTGGGCTCAAGCAATCATCCTGCCTCAGCCTCCTGAGTAGCTGCCATAGACACAAGCCACCATGCCTAGCTAATTTTTTTTCTTTTTTCTTTTCTTTCTTTCTTTTTTTTCTTTTTTTCTTTTGATAGAGACAAGGTCTTGCTATGTCACCCAGGCAATCTTGAACTCCTGGCCTTAAAGGACCTCCCACCTCAGCCTCCCAAAGTGCTGGGACTACAGGGTGAGCCACTGTGCCTGGCCATGTCTCTACTCTTAAAGATTTCAGCCCCATGTGAGAGAGACATGCAAGCTGGTGATTTTTCATGAAATTCTTACGAGTTGAGAGTTATACCAGGCAGGCTTTTTGTTTACAAGTGGTGAAACAAAACAATACCTCAAATTAGCGTAGGCAAAAAAGGGAATTTAACGGTCATCATATAACAAAAACGTATTACTATATGCCTTCAGGTGCAGCCTGATTCAGGGGCTCAGATCATTCACCAGGATTTACTTTCTCTCCATCTCAGCACCCCGCTGCCTCCCATGGTTTTAACTGCTATGGTAGGAAAAATAATGGCCTCCAAAGATGTCCATGTCCTAATCCCAGGGAACCCGTGAGGATGTGACCTTACGCAGCAAAAGGGACTTTACAGATACAATTACGTTGAAAAGATTGGAGGGGAGATTCTCCTGCATCATTGTAAGAGTAGTGAAATCACAGGGGTCCTTAGCAGTGAAAGAGGAGCGGGGGCAAGCCAGCGTCAGAAAGGAGGGAAGAGCTACAGGAGCAGGGGATGGCCGATGGCTTTTTGGAGGGGATCGTGGGCCAAGGCATGCGGGGGACCCCGGAACTGACAAAGGTACAGAATAGATGATTCTCTGCCACAAGTTCCAGAAGGAATACGGCCTTGCTAATAGCTTGGTTTTAGCCCTGCAAGGCCCATTTTGATTCTCAGAAATGTAAGATAACATATCTGTGTAGTTATAAGGCACATCTTGGTTCAAGCCAAGGGAATATGGAACATTCTCTGCCTGGTAACTTCTGTCAGTCCGATGGCACCAGCTCGGGTCACAGGCCCATCTCTGCACATCACCTGGCTGGCAGTGCTTTGTTTGGCCAGACCTGGGGCACAGGCTCCCTTGAGGGGATAGAAGCCACCTGACCACGCTGGACTAACTACAGTGACAGGTAGAGGAAATTCAAGTATATGCCTCTATTAAAAACAGGAATGAATGCAGTGTTGCCAAATATTGCAAGCGTTCTCTGCAGGAGGGGAGGGGGAACTCATACCCACCTCCAAGGCAGGAGCAAAAGCCATGGAGAGCCTTGGGGAGCCTTGGGAGATCTGAGTTGTATTCCTAATTTCTCATCTCACCAGCTGTGTGACCTCAGGCAAGTGGTGCAGCCTCTCTGGTCCTCCATTTCCTCACCTGTAAAATGGGGCTGATGCACATAGCCTTGCATTTTTGCCAGTTGGGGTCATCCTTGAGTGGCATCTGATTCCTGTTGAACTAGCCCAGGGATCCTGAATGGTGGGCATCCTCAGGTTGGGTGTCCCCTTGGGGTTGTGCTCTCAGTAGTTTTGCTTTATCCAGGCATTAAATGGAATCATCATCCTGTGACTCAGACTTCAAAGGGGATGTGTGACCTTCTGGGTTAAGCTTCTCCGGTCTGCTGGTGCTGTGTGAGAAAGAAATGTGGCTCCTTCGTGTGTGGTCTTGTGGCCCCTGACCCAGTCTGCCTGTTTCTCTTGCTGACATCAGTGACCGCCATCTCTGGCAGTGTTTCTGTCACAGTAGGAGCGCTGGGACTTTTTGAGAAGGATGGGGCTTCCTCCCTCCCTGATTTGATTCAGGGAGAGTGTCAAGGGTCGCGTGACACATTCCATAGCTACAAATCATAAAGTTAAATGAAGTGGGTTCAAATCCCAGCTCCGCTGCTTACGGCTGTGTGACCCTGGGCAAGTTACTTAACCGCTTTGAGTCCTGGTTTCTTAATCTGTAAAGTGGAGATGAGAATAGTATTTACTGCACAGGGTTGTTCCGCAGATTAAATAAGTTAGTACATAGAAAGTGCTAGAACACATCTGGCACACAGCAGGTGCTCCAGAAATGTCAGATGTTACCATTATTCATTAGCTCCTCCTCTTAGAAGGTGGAGTAGGTATGAGGGTTGTTTGCTCACGCTTTGGATAGAAAAGTGTCCTCCAGTCATCTCTCTCCCTGTTCTCTCCACCACAGCGGCAAGAAATAGCCAAAGTCTGACATGGTCAGCAGCAATGTCCTGGCTGTGGCCACTGACCCTCACTCCAGGCCGCCTTGCTGTTGGGTGCTGGGAAATGAGCGTAGCCGTGGAAGGGTTAATGCAGCTCACATCTGGAACCTTCTGAGTCAGTGGGATCTTGAGTGCAGAGTTGTGAGATGACTCTGACCACACATTGGTTACTAGACAACCTCATTTCTACGTATCCTGGGCATAGCATCACCCTCCCAGCCACCCTCATGGGCATTTCTATCCCACAGGGAAAAGAGCCCCCACATGACAGTTGGGGGTCCCTTCATTGGCCCCATTAAACCCTCAAGATGATCTTGGAGGTGTCATTGTTTCCATTTTATAGAAAGGGAAACCAAGGCCCAGAGAAGTGAAGTGATTTGTCCAAGGACACACAGCTGGGAAATGGCAAGGCCGAGGCCTGTGTGGCTCCTTGGCCTTAGCTATTTTTCGCAACTCTGATGCAGTGTGGCTTTCCCTGGTGTCACTGAGGCTGGCTGGGAATCCATCCTAGTACCAAGGAGAAATGTACCCAGCCTCTCTTCAGCCTAGGATTCTGACTCAGAGGAGGGCACCAGAAAAATGTTGTTTTCTTCCAGGTGGCCCACTTTGGAGGTTAGGGTTATGGATTTATCTCCAACTCTCTTGACAAATTAAATTGCAACGGTGACAAGTGTGCTGAAGGAGACACTGTGGTGAGTATGAGAGTGGCTGGGAGGCTAGTCAGGGAAGGGAGACCAGAGCTGGGCCCCGGAAGATGGGTAAGAGTTGGTGTGGGAAGATGAGTTAATGTAGGCTTTCTCACCTGAAGGCCATTAGTGCCAGGCCTGAAGGCCAGGAGGTGCCCAATTGTTCTGAATATCCAGAATTAAGCTGGCAGGTGCCAGGTGTTCTTAAGTAATCGTCATTAGTGTTTAATTTGTAGCCACTGTTATTCTGGCGAGTATGTAAGGCCCCAAGGCTTTCCACCTATGTGGACTTCTTATGTTGTACTTCCCATGACAGACTTCCCATGAGGGGAAGCTTCCCATGCTAGCTCGCCTGCCCCCATGAGCTGAATGAAGTCAGATGTCCCCATGCCTGCTTTTTGGCCGCCACAAGTTGAATAAAGGTCATTTCACAACTACTTTCAGCTCCTTGGTTCTTTTCCAGTTTGTGCAAACCTTTTTGACTTCAACCAGTGGCATTACAGTTGGCTTTGCAAAACTCCTATAAGTGGCTTGGTTAGCATGCCTCAGCTACAGGGAAAAGAAAACCCAACTACCTGTGGCTTAAGTGATAAGGCCATGTAATTTAATTGCAAAAGTCTAGAGGCAGGAGCTTCCAGGTGTGGCTCAGCAGCTTGGTGTTATCATCAGTGACCAACTGTTCACTTCCCATTGCTCTTGCCTCAGGGCCCTAATATGGCTGCAGCTGCTCCAGACATTTCTTTACACAGTAACATCTCAATCTAGAAGGAAGGAGCTGGGTAGGGAGTGAGGGAGTTCTTCTTTATGTGTTATATCAGGAAGCAAAGGTTTTCAATAAATTCCCGGCAGACTTCCTTTGATAGCTCTTTGGTCCTAAGTGAATCACATGAGCTTACCTAGGTTAATCACTGACAAAGAGGGACAGAACTACCATCCAAACATGTATCAGACGAATTGCATGAAGTTGGGCTTATGGCCATCTGTGTAGAATCAGGCTTCTGTTGGCCAAAGTGGGAGGGGATGGACAGAGCTATCTGCCACATTTCGCCTCCCATCCCTCAGGCATCTGTTCATCCGACAGGCACTCATTAGGTACCTACTGTGTGCCACGCACCCTTGTTAGTGTCATATCAAAAGGGAGATTAAAACAAGAAGATTCTGAAGGCATCTTTTAACTCCCACATTTGACAGTGGGGAAACGAGGCTCAAGGCGCCCCGTGGGTCAGTGGCAGAATATTTGTTCATTGTCATATCCCAGCCCCCGAACAGAGTCTGGCACTTAGTAGGGCCCAGTAGGTGTTGGGTGGATGGGATGGATGGATATTCTCAAGGACCCCACTGGGTAGAGACAGGGGTCAGAAAGTACATGGGGACCAGAGCACCCTGCTTGTCCAGCTGTCTAACTCCCGTCTCTCCTGCTGCAGCCTCAGCTCTTTGTGGTGCTCTCACTGTAGGGCAGGAGGGAGCTGGTTGCCACCCTTTTTTATCATCTGCCTCTTTAAACAAAGTCCCACTTCCACTTCTGGGGAGCCTGCAAGGTTGTCCCCAGGGTTGTCCTGAACAGAGTTGGGGGAAGGCCTGGCAAAGTGCCAGGGGGAAGGGTGGCAGGAGGCAGCTGAGATGGAGGAGGGGTGGGGCAGGAAACACTCTGGGGGTTCCATTTTCAGTTCCCTGTCACCACCCTAAGCCTCCTCAGCGTCTGGGAGAGACTTGAGGGCTTATGAGGGACTTTGTGGCAAGCGCCCTAGATGCTCTGGGTGCCTTGTGAATCTCTCCAGAGCTGGGCTTCTCCACACTGCGCATAACTCCCCTGGAGATGCTGCTAAAAAGCAGATTCTGCCTCTGCAGGTCTCAGAGCTCCCAGGGGTCCAGGTGGTGCTGCTCCATGGAGGACACTGAGCTGAGCAGGTTTAGAGCAATGCTGACAAATGTTTTCACACAGGCTGTATTTCTGACATTGCTCACACAAAAAAACCAAACACCAGCTCCCACATCCCCAGATTCACACGCACAGCACACACTATCACAAAAGTTTCAGAGACTCAGTCCCTGGTCTGTCTCAGAGAGGATGCCAAGGGTCTCACGGCATGTTCATTAGGATTTACTGGTTGCCAGTGACAGAAAGTTGAATCAAATGGGGTGAAATCCCAATATAACCTCTTCCTAGCTGTGTGATTCTGAGCAAGTCACTTAATCTCTCTGAATGTCAGTTTCTTAACCTATAAAACAGAGGTAAACTTTTGTATATGCCTGAATTCTTTCCCATTTGTAGGCAGCAGCCAGTAGGAATTCCCCAGGGGTCCCCATGCCGCCCAGTAAATGGATTTTCTATTTTATACAAACAGGTCTAAGCCCCACTCACTGCTCTTAGGCCTTTTGTCTTCTGGTTCCTTGAAGTGTGCCTGCTGGCCCACCTCCCGGGCCCCCAGGCCTTCTCCTGGCTTATCCCTGCTTTCCTTTGAGTGTCTCCTAAATCTCTAAATTGCATCTGCTTCATGCAGGGTAGGGAATTAGGAATTTGTGCTGGAACTTGGCCAGTGGTGGATTCTGGTCAGATGGTGGCCAGCACCCTGGGGAGCTCCAGGCCCTCCCCAGCCCAGACCTGTCATGGTTTAGCATTTGCACCAGGCCTGCTCCAAAGCTTTGTCTGCCATAGGAGGCAGAATCTTAAAATGGCCCCTATGATTCCCCTCTGCTGGTGTGCAAGCCTTGTACAGTCCCTCCCCGAGCAGACTGCTATGGCATAGTCAGTCCCTTGATTATGTGACATCATATAAATTTTGTAGTGACAGACAATCTCCTGCTGGCTGGGAAGAAGACAGCTCCCCTGCTGTGAGCAGGGCTGTCTAAGATCTGGGAAGGAGCCCCAGCTGACAGCCAGCGGGAACCTGGGGCTCCCAGTCCTAAAATTCAGCCTTGCTACAGCTGACTTTAAAAAGAACGTTTTCCATTGAGCCCTGCCTAGAGCCTTCTGCCTGTCATTCATCGACTACCCCTGTCTGCAAGGGAGGGTGGCAGTGGAATTCTTCAGCTGGGCACATTTATCACCCCTGAAAATATCAGCTTTTGGATCCAGACCTCTGAGCCAAGAATGGCTTCTTAACTGCTCTACCTGCCTCTGGGATGGAAAGAAAATGAGTGAAAATTCTCTAACAAAGCCCAGGAAGTCCTCTTGTCCTGATCTGGCTTCCCAGCTAGAAGCCAGGCAGCCCGAGGTCCTCTAGCCACAACCTCAGAAGCCCACACACCCCCGCCCCCGCCAGGCCACACAGCCCTCCCTTCTGCCTCTTGAGCCCACCTGGTTTGTTCCCACTTCAGGGCTTTTGCACTTGACATTCCTTCCACCTGAGGGGCTTCCCCACCACCTCTGCACAGCTGCCTCCTTTATATCAGTCATCAGCTACTCAGTCGTCTCTAACCTCTCACCCCACTTGTTTGCTGTTTTGTTGATTTTCTGTCCTCCTCTCCGGAAATGCCAACCCAATTGAGAGAGTTTGGGGCCCCTGCTACCTTCTGGGAACCCAGAGAAGCCCCAGGCACATGGTCAGGTGAACGGAGGAAGGTGACCATGCAGCAACCTCTCTGCACCCACAGGTGTGCTCACTAACTCACAGTGCAACCGCACAGAGGCCCCCAGCTGGGAGGGGATGCGATGGGCTGGGGCCGTCATTGGATTATTCCTGTCCTGAGTCGCCCTTCCTCTTCAGGTATGCATTCTGGAATTGCTGAGATGTTTCCCCCAGGTAAGTGAAGAGGAAGGGAGGACAGAGAGAGAACTGACCAAATGCCAGAGGCTGCCTGGGCTGGGATGTCTCAGCGGAGGTTGGAAAGGACATGTGTGGACAGTTCTGGGACCCTCACTCAGAAAGCACTGAGGGTAGGGGAGTTCCATAACTCGCCCTTTGCCCCTCAGCTGTGGTCTCTCTCAGGTCCTCTTGGGGCCCAGAAGGACATTTGGGGACTGAGTCCTGGTGTTTGGGTTGAGGCTGCCTGACCTGTCCCTCAACTTTGCCGTGTCACTGTGGGTGAATTATCTCAGGCCAGCAGCCAAAACATTCCTTAGATAGTCACAAATTCTGTTAAACAATTAATTCAAACAGTTAAACAATGAACTCTGTGAGCTGGGCGCTGTGTGGTGGTCACCTATTCAGAAACCGTTCCCTCCTTTTCCTTTCTAATTTAGCCTTGATTTTATTGGGGCTTTGCCCTGTCCCATAGAATGAATCATGATAGGTCTAAGGAAATCTTATTTCTTATTGCTCTAAGGTGGACAGGAGACCCAGTTTTAGCAAATAAAATATTAGGGGAACTCTGCTTGGCATATTTTCCTCCTTTAATAAGCGAGAAACCTCCTCTTGCTGCCTCACCTTTCCTTCAAGCTTGGTTCATCGTGTGGGAGTGTGCTGCCTGGAGCCACAGCAATTACTTTATGACTATGAGGGAAAACATAGCTGACCTACTGAAGATGGGGGAGCAGAAATTTGGGAAGCTCCTGGGTTCTTGATAGTTTGTGTAGCTGGAACCATCCTAAAACTGCCCCCCTAAAGACTTTCTGTTATATGAGTGTCTTATTTCAGGATTCTATAACAGGATACGATAGACTGGGTGGCTTATAAGCAAGAGAAGTTCATTGCTCACAGTTCTGGGGGCTGGGAAGTCTGAGATCAAGTCATCAGCAGATACGCTATCTGGTGAAGATCCACTTTCTGGTTCACAGATGGCACCTTCTTGCTGTGTCTCCACAGGGCAGGAGAGGTGAGGGAGCTTTCTGACGTCCCTTTTATAAGGTTGCTCATCACCTTTATGAGAACTCCACCCTCATGACCCAATTGCCTCCCCAAATCTCTACCTCCTAATATCATCACATTGGGAGTTGAGATTTCAACATATAGGACTGGGCATGGTGGCTCACACCTGTAATCTTTGCACTCTCGGAGACTGAGGCAGGAGGATTCCTTGAGCTCAGGACTTTGAGACCAGCCTGAGCAAGAACAAGACACCATTTCTATTAAAAATAGAAAAATTAGCTGGGTGTTGTGGTGGGTGTCTGTAGTCCCAGTTATGCAGGAGGCTGAGGCAGGAGGATCTCTTGAGCCCAGGAGTTTGTGATTGCTGTGAGCTGGGCTGACTCCATACCACTCTAGCCTGAGCAAAAGAGTAAGACTCTGTCTCAAAAAATAAAAAAAAACAAAACATTACAATGTATGATTGGAGGAGGAGGGGCACAAAACGTTCAGTTCATAGCAATGAAATGATTAATCTCATAGCTGTTACTTGCAGCCCAAGGCATCCCAACTCATTCATTCATCACTTTGTGTGTAGATTTCTTTTCTTCCTTGTCGCTCCCCTCAGCTAGCTAGTTCTTCATTCATTATGTAGAGCTCTGTTCAGAAGTCTCCTTAGAGGAACTGCTGTGATTTCCTCCCCTTAAGACTGGATCATGCTTCCCTACTTCACAGATTTTGGCATCGCATGCAGCAAAGCTCTGGTACTCAGCAGTTGATAAATGTCTCATGCACAAAATCAAACATTTCACAAGAGCAGCGACCATACATCTTTTTGTGCTGGGCACAGTGCCTCGTGCTTCATGGCTACTCAGCAAATATTGTTGAATGCATGAATGAAGATTCTGAACCTTAAAGATCTCATTGTCCCAAATCAAAATGACTTAAATGAAACTGACACTACCCAGAGTTGGGAAGATTTGGAGGCACTGGACTGCTCATACACAGCTGAGGGAATATAATAGTGCAGCCACATTGGAAAACAGTTTGGTAGTTTCTTAAGTTAATCATACACTTTATGATCATCCAATCTCCTAGTTATTTACCAAAGAGAAATGAAAGCATATGTCCACGCACAGACTTGTACGTAAATGTTCTTGGTAATAGCCAACTGCTGTTGGTAATAGCCAAAAACTAAAAATAAACCAGCAATCTATCAACAAGTGACTAGATAAAGCAAATGGTGGTATATCCTGGTAACAGGACTCTACTCAGCGATAAGATTGAATAAATTATTGATTCACACAATGACATGGATGACTGTCAAGGTAATCATGTTGATTGAAAGAGGTTAGACTAGCTCGGCGCATTTGGCTCAATGGGCTAAGGCGCCAGCCACGTACACCTGAGCTGGTGGGTTCGAATCCAGCCCAGGCCCACCAAACAACAATAATGGCTGCAACCAAAAAAAAAAAAAAAAAAAAAATGGCCAGGAGTTGTGGCCGGCGCCTGTAGTCCCAGCTACTTGGGAGGCAGAGGCAGAAGACTCACTTGAGCCCAGGAATTGAAGGTTGCTGTGAGCTGTGATGCCATGGCACTCTATCCAGGGTGACAGCTTGAGGCTCTGTCTCAAGAAAAAAAAAAAAAAAAGAAAGAGACCAGACAAGAAAAGGGAACCTACTGTGTGATTGCATTTATATGAAATAATGCTATTTATATATATTTTAATCATCTCTCTCCTCTATTTAAAACTGCACTGACCAAAATAATAGCCACTGCCACCTGTGTCTTTTGGGGACTTGAAAGAGGGGGTATGAGACTGAGGAACTGAAGTCTATATCTTACTTCATTTTAATGAATTAAAAATTAAAAACTGAAGTGGTTTTGCTAGCATGGATGCGAATGTTAAAGGAAAATGATTTTTTGATCTTCAGTTCTTGGAAGACTTTTAAGTCCTCAAAGAACAACTTCAGTGGATTTATCTACCTTTTCAACTATTGATTTTATGAAATTAAAATACGGATCAAGTATTTCCAATGCAAATTTAGTGTCTACATTGAGATGGGCTGTAAGTGTGGTAGGTTTCAAAATGTCAGTATGAAAAACATGTAAATATCTCACTGATTCGTTTCTTATGTGAAGTACTGAAATGATAATGTTTTGCATTAGGTTAAGTAAAGTATAAAAATTAATTTCATCTGTTTCTCTTCTCATTTTCTATTTTTTTTTTTTAATGCAACTACTAGGAAAATTTCAGTTCTGTCTGTGGCTCATCTTATTCCTGAGCTCAGGAATTTGAGAATTTGAGACCTGCCTGAACAATAGTGAGACCCCATCTCTACTAAAAATAGAAAACCTAGCTGGGCACCTGGACAGGGGGCTCTGGAATTTGAGCTCGTTGAGGCCAAGGAGTGATCCTCCTGGCTCCCTGCCTCATTGCCAGCATCTAGAATCCGTCCTACTGTGTGCCCTGGGTCCTGGTTTTTCCCAGCAGAAGGGACTGTCCTTAATTTGCTGACCATGGACATCTGGCCTCACAACCAGGGCATTCCCAGCCTGCAGGCAGGGAGGACACAGGCAGGATGACTCAGTTCCTGCGCTGGAAAGAGGAACTTGGGTGTCTGCTCTGACTTTGTCATCCTGCCCCCGAGTGTCCCTTGCCAGGTGCTGTTTGCCAAGTGCCTTTCTTTCCCCAAGCCTTCCCCAGGGCTGGTCACTGAAACACCTCCCTGTTGGCTACAGAAACAGTTTGCATCATTTTTGTACCCGAGGCCTGGGGGCATGTGAAGTTCAGATCCACTGGAAGGAGATCAGCCTGTGTCCTTGTTCATGAAACAGGAATCAATACCGCATTGATCCAAATGAGACTGGCTTCCTCTCCGAATGCCGCCGAGCAGGAATCGCTATGCTAAGGATGGGAGAGGAGGGACAAAAGATGGGGCACTGGCTAGATGAGGATTTGTGTTCCTTGGCTTTAAAAAAATGTTTTAATTGTTTTATGAACGGAAAAGCAAGTATCTGATGCATTCCATACTAGTATGAAGACAGTAGACAAATTATTACATGCCCACATAAGACAAAAACTCACTTTAATTCAAACTAGGGGGAGGAGGGAGAGGGGAGGAGGAAGGGGGATTGGGGTGCCCCCATTGAATGGGCACAATTTAAGGGTATATGGCACACCTCCTGCGTAAGGGCCACACGACAACAGGGACCTCACCTAACAAAAATATTGTAACCTAATGGTTTGTACCCTTGTATTAATCTGAAATAAAAATAAATATAAACAAAAATTGTGTTTTACCACAATATATGCCTACAGAAATTTTATCCTTTTTCTTTTTGTTTTTTCAGTTCGGCCGAGGCTGAGTTTGAACCTGCCACCGTCGGCATATGGGGCCGGTGCCCTACTCCTTGAGCCACAGGCGCCGCCCCAGAAAATTTATCCTTTTAACTATTTTTTTTTTTTTTTTTGAGGCAGAGTCTCTGTCGCCCTGGGTAGAGGGCTATAGTGTCACAGCTCACAGCAACCTCAAACTCTTGGGCGTAAGAAAGCCTCTTGCCTCAGCGTCTAGAGTAGCTGGGAGTACAGGTACTTACCACAATGCCTGGCTAGTTTTTCTATTTTTAGTAGAGGAGAGGTCTCTCATTGTTCAACCAGGTCTCAAATTCCTGAGCTCAGGCAATCCACCTGCCTCAGCCTCCCATAGTATTAGGATTACAGGCGTGAGCCAGGCGCCCAGCCCTTTTAACTATTTTTAAATGTACACTCGGCATTAAGTACATTTACGTAGGTTGTTGGATCATCACCACCATCCATTTTCAGAACTTTCTCATCCTCCCAAGTTTGGCATTTGAGACTTGGTGGGAAGGACAGGGGCTCCTGGTGGTGGAGGGGATCCTACTGGTGGATCTTGGGAGAAGCCTGGCATCCCAGTGCAGACTGGCTTTCCTCTGTGACCTCTCTCCTGGAGCAAGACATCAGGGAAAGCAGGTTTAATCATGCATGGGTAGTTCCAGGATGGTTTAACAAAGGGGTTTTTCCCAAAGGTGGTGCAAACCAACTCCAGGGTCAAAGAGCAGGATCAAAGCCAGCTGGTTTACTGCTCTGCCCTGATTGGCTGCTCCTGGTGCATTTGCTGGAGGACTCTGATGGGGCATCTCTTCAGGACTTGGACCTGGGGGAAGTAGCACAGGACTCCTGGCAGCCAGCCACCTTGCCACTTCGTGACATCTGTGAATGAAGCCAACATGGACAATAGGACAGCCCAGAGAGAGACACCTAAGCCTGGCATTAGCTAAGCTCCTGGATCCAGCTATCCCTGAAGGCAATTCTACTTGAGCCAATTAATTTCTCTTTTTGCTTCAACCAGTTTGACTTATACTGACTTGCAGGAAAGATTCCTCACATTATCAGTTTTTTCTTTTCTTTCTTTTGAAGCAATCTGCGTCTCTGCTTCTGGCATTCTCAGGGATTTTTTAAAAGTTCAACAAGAATGCTGAGTAAACAGCAGATGTGGTGCACAGCAAGCCATCTTCTGCTTCTGATCTTTTGGGTCAGCATTATCTTGTCATAGAGCTGGACTTGAAAAGGGTGGGGTCCCCCAGGGCCTGGCCTGCCAAGCTGGGTGTGGCACAGCAAAAATGAGCCCCATTTGCTTCTGGCCTGGCACCAGGTGCCCCAGGAGAGGAGATGGAGACCCTGGCAGTTAGAGCACCGGCTCTGGGTCAAATAGATCTCTAGCCAGTCTGCTGCTTATTAGCAGTGGGGTCCCGAACAACCTGCAGCCCCTCACTGAGTTTCAGTTTCTGCCTTTGCAAAATAGGCTAACAGGAGAAAGAAAGGAGAAAAAGCACAGTGTCTGGCTCTTGGCAAGCCCCAGAGAGGCAATGAAGTGCAGAGGTTAAGTGCACATCTTTGGACTTAAATCCTGGCTTTGCTGCTGCTTAGCTGTGCAGCTCTGGGCACATCACTTCACCTTTCTGTACCTTGATTTTCTTACCTAGAAAATGGGGATAAGAATAACACTTCTTCACTTATCTGATTGTCATGGGGACTAAGCAACTGCAGATAGACACAGCTTCAGAGCAGTGCCAGGCACGTAGTAAGCACTCAACAAATCACAGCTGCTGTTTTACCCAAAGGCGGGTAGATAATGTCACTACTGACAACGTTCATTATCTCTTGCATCTTGGCAGTTCTCTATAAAATCTCGTTGAAGTCCCTGCCAGTGTCTCTGAAGATTATTTGCCTCTTGCTTCTTGCTCAGCATCAGTTTCTTCATCTGCAAAATGGAGCATTAAAAATTCTTACTTCACAGTGTTCTTATAAGGATGAGAAACCACTGTGCCACGTGTATGCATGCAGCCCATGTGTGTGCGGGAGCTCTGTAAATATGTGCTATTATTAGCAAAACCATTACTGCTCCCAGAAAGCTCTCAGGGAAAAAACCCCGAGGCACCTGTAATTCCAGTAGGCACAAGAGCCCAGGGGGCCAGTTCTTTCACTTGTGCTAGAATTTTAAAGAAAATAATAAATTAAAAATATGTATGTACTGGAAGTTCTTGAAAGAGAAAGGAAATGGTTGAAGTTTCACCCACAAGACACTTTCAGCAGGAAAAAAACATCCACTTGGCTCTCACGTCAGCCCCTGTCCTTGTTCCAGCAACTTCTTGACATTAACCAGCTCCTTAAGAGCCACCAAAGAAAGACTCACTCAATTCTTTGCTTGGTTTAAGAGGTCAAAGGGGGGCCATAGGTCACTAAGTAACTTTGGGCAAGGTATTAGCACTCTCAAGCCTCAATGTCCCCATCTGAAAAATGGAGATAATTCTACTTACCTGCAATGTTGCAGTGTGGGTCAGAGCAGAGCTTCTCAAAAGGCATTAAGTGATTTCTCCTCCCACCACTGCCACTCCCTGCCCCTTCAGGACTTATCAGTGCCTTTAATATGTCAATGTGCATTTGTGCAGATGTAAGCAGAAGTGAGAACATGTAGTTTTCCATGGGACCTTTTTCAAAGAGCACCAGCATGCTTCAGTGAGCACACCGTAAGGCAGCCCAGATTAGCAAAGATGACTGCAAAGGAACTCAGAGCAGCCAGCTATAATGATCGCCTCGCCTCTCTGACCCCCACTCCTCTCAGCTGGATGGGACTGGCTGGAAATAAAATAAAAACTCAACCCTCACAAGACCCAGTAGTGTTGGGCACATTGTCAGAACCCAACAAGAAATGGGTTGATTAACAAAGCATGTGAGAGCACTTGGACAAAAACCAAGTTCTACCACCTAAGGGAAGAATTTAGGGCCCAGAAGATTAAACAGAAGAGAAGCCGGCAGAGTAATGCAGATGCTTAAAATTCTCCCAGAAGAACAGCCTGTGAACCATGGAAACAGAAGGCTCTGTGCCAGGGGTCGGCAAAGAGCTATAGACAAGGCCGGACAAGTGTGCCAATAGGGCTCAATGCATTCATTGTCTGTTGCTGTGTAACAAAGTGCCACACTGTTAGCAGCACGAAATGGTAACATTCATTACCTCATAGTTTCTGTGGGTCAGGAGGCTGCACACAGCATAACTGGTTCCTCTAGTAAGTCTGCCGTTAAGGCAACCGGGTCTCATCTGAGGGCTTGACTGGGGAGGGATCTGCTTCCCCGCTAATGTGGCTGTTGGCAGAACTCAGGTCTTTGTGGTTGTCAAGTAGGGTAACTTATGAGCTGAACTGTGCCCCTCCGGAATTTATACGTTGACGTCCTAAGGCCCAGTGCTTTAGAATGTGACTGTATGTGAAGATAGGATCTTTGGAGAAGTAATTAAGTTAAAATGAGGTCATTAGATGGTGCCAAACTGACTGGTGCCCTGACTGGTGTCCTCATAAAAAGAGGAGATTAGGCCAGACTGACTCAGAGGAAAGATCATGTGTAGACACGGGAAAGACAGCCACCTGGACATCAAGGAGAGGGACTTCAGAAGAGACCAGTCCTGCTGAGACCTTGGTCTCAGACTTCTAGCCTTTAGAACTGGGAGCAGATCAATGTCTTTTTTAAGCGCCTTGTCTTTGGTATTGTGACAGCTCTGTCTGGGCAACTAATGTACCAACCAATTCAGTTTGCTCTGGATTAAAGGGTTCAGGGACCAAAAATTTCAGTTTTAAAACCAAGATAGCCCAGGTGCGGTGGCTCATGCCTATAATCCCAGCACTTTGGGAAGCGAAGGTGAGAGGATCACTTGAACCTAGGAGTTCAGGAATTGAAGACCAGCCTGGGCAACAGTAAAACCCCATTTCTACAAAATATAGGGGAAAAAAACTAGCCAAGCCACAGAGGCTGAGTCAGGAGGGTCACTTGAGCCCAGAAGTTTGAGGCTGCAATGAGCTATGATAACACTACAGCACTCTAGCTCAGGTAACAGAGTGAGACCCTGTCTTAAAAAACACACAAAAGGAAACCCCACCAAAAAACAGGATAGTCCTAGGTAAACCAGGATGGGGTTTCAGGGACACGGGACGTTTAGCTCTAAAACTCAGAAAGCCCAGGCACATTGGAATGAGATGGTGACCCTAGCTGTGGGACTGTGGACTTCAGTCTCTAGCAAGCTTACAGCCAGAGGCCGCTCTCAGTTCCCTGCCACAAAGGCCTGCCAACGTCCCTACTTGCGTCATCGAAGCCAGCAAGTAAGAGAGTCTACAAGCAAGATAGCTATTGCAGTCACATACCACATAAGTGACATTGTGTCACCTTTGCAAAAAGCAAGCTACAGGGCTCGGCACCTGTGGCTCAACAGGCTAAGATGCCAGCCACGTACACCTGAGCTGGCGGGTTCGAATCCAGCCCGGCCCGCCAAACAACAGTGACGGCTGCAACCAAAAAATGGCTGGGCGTTGTGGCGGGCACCTGTAGTCCTAGCTGCTTGGGAGGCAGAGGCAGGAGACTCGCTTAAGCCCAGGAATTGGGGGTTGCTGTGAGCTGTGATGCCACGGTACTCTATCCAGGGTGGCAGCTTGAGGCTCTATCTCAAAAAAAAAAAAAAAGCAAGCTACAGGTCCCACCTATATCCAGAGAGGGGGCTGGACAAGGGCATGAATACCAGGGCATGGGGGCCTCTGAGGCCACCCTGGAAGTCTGTCTGTCACACTTAATGTCCAGATTGCTTATTAAATCTTTGAAATTGTTCCAATAATAGAAATATACAGTTTGCGGTGCCTACTATGTGCCTGGCAGTATTCTAAGGACTTTATATGTATTCACTCATTTACTCTTGTCTCAGTCAGGAAAGATTTGGTTTTGCTGCAGTGACAAATGACCCCCAAATCCCAAATGAAAGCACAACAAGAACAAGAGTTTATTTCATGTCCATTGTGGGTGGCACAGATGCCATACTCTTGGTAGATAGAGCAGTCACCATCAGAAAGGAAGCGAATGCTGTGTGTGGTGGTGAATTACACAATATATATCACTTCCAGCCTCAGCAAGTCACATGACTTCACCCAAATTCCAAATCCAAGGGGCAGGGGAGCGAGATCCTTTGTGTCCTGGGGAAGAGAACCAGAATGTGAGCAAATGCTTTGGAGAAATTCACCAAGTACTGTCCTCCTCAGCTGTGTTGTGAAATAGGTGTAATCATTATCCACATTTTTCAGATGAGACAACTAAGGCCCAGTGAGGTTAGGTTACTTACTCAAGGACACACAGCTTTTAAGCAGCTACACAAAGAAATCTAGTGTTCTCAAGAAAACCTTCATGTTTCTCATTCATGCGACCTCTATTTTAGAGTCTATTCCAGGATGCATGCCCCCAACTCTGACTGCGCAGTGTGATGGTTTGGAACATGTGGGGCTGAGGGCTCCTGACACTCTCCCCTGGTTTCTTTGGCAGCTCAGCTGAGATCACTGTGATTTCCTGTTACCTTCTAATAATTTATGGCAAATCTAAGGTGCCCACTGCTGGGTGAGCTCATCTGAATCCCCTCCTATTGTCTAAGCCTCATACCAGGAGACGTCTTCAGGACCCCCGGGATTATCACGGGGTGATTTATGGCTCCAGCTTCCCAGAGGATTGAAGCTGACCCGGTTGGAGGTTTGCCGCACTCAAGAGAGACAGCAGAGAAAGATCTGGTTGGTTGATTTTATCCCCAGAGGAGGACAAACCTGAGGAGTGGAGATTTTCAGAAGCTCAAGCCAGACAGTGTGTTACAATTTCCGTTGCTGTGTTCTGAGAGAAGAACCTGGCTGGGCTGCGGACAGCTCGCGGGCCTCTCAAACTCACACTGTGTTTAAAAGTGACCTCGGAACTGCCCTTCCCCTGCCCCCGTCTCTGTGCATGATAACCTCATCTTCCTGTGGCTGAGCTAAAAACCTTGGAGTCATCCCAAATGCTTTTTCTATCATGCCCATTAGAACTCATTAGCAAATCCTGCTGGGTTTTTTCAATGAAAAAAAATTTTTTTTGAGATGGGGTCTTGCTCTGTCACCCAGGGTAGAGTGCAGTGGCATCGTCATAGCTCACTGCAGTCTTAAGCTCCTGGGCTCAAGTGATCCTCCTGCCTCAGCCTCCCAAGTAACTGGGACTACAGGTGCCCACCATAATGCCTAATTTTTCTATTTTTAGTAGAGAAAGGGTCTTATTTTGCTCAAGCAATCCTCCTCCCTTGGCCTCCCAGAGTGCTAGGATTACAGGCATGAGCCATGACACCCAGCCTACAAAACATTTTTTATAACTTAGATGGCTCTAATAGCCCCAGCTACTCAGGAGGGTGAGGTAGGAGAATCTCTTGAGCCCAGGAATCTGAGGTTGCTGTGAGCTAGGCTGATGCCATAGCACTCTAGCCAGGGCAACAGAGTGAGACTCTGTCTCAAAAATATGTACATTTTATAAAGGTGAGATCTCACCATGTTGCCCAGGTTGATTTTAAACTCCTAGCCTCAAGCAATGCCCTCTCCTTGGCCTCCCAAAGTGCCGGGATTACCACCTTGCCAGCCTGCTGTTTTTATCTTCCAAATAGATGCAGAATCTGATGACTTCTCGCCTCTTCTATCCCTACCCTCACTCCCAGTTCCAGCTGTCATCAACATCACCTGGGCCTTTGCAATAATCTAGTTCCCTGGTCTCAGGGCTGCCCCCGACCCCCCTGAGCCTGTTCCCCACGTGGCAGACAGAGGGATCTTGCTAAAGCCCACATCAGAGGAGGCTGCTCCTCTGCTCAGAATCCTGCTATGCCTCACAGCTCTCTAAGAATAAAAGCTAAAGTCCTCTCTCTGGCCCCCCATTCCCTCTCTGTGCCCATCCTCACCGTAGGCCCTCTGCTCACTTAGCATCAGCTGTGGGCCCTTGCACTGGTTGACCCCGCCCTCCACGCTCCATGGCTCATTCCCTTCTCTCTTGCAGGGGTCCCCCTCGTCTCCTGCCCCCTGCTTTCTTTTCTGTCTTCAGCGCTTACCAACATAGTACATACATATTTTGTAGCATGTGCTCCCTTGCTGCTAAATTCCAGCACCATGAGGGCAGGGATTCACGTGATTCACCTGCTCACCCTGTATCTCTAGTACCTAGAACAGTGCCTGGAACACCTGCTCACTAAACACAGCTGAATGTGCACATTCCAACCTGAGTTAAGCACTCTCTGTGTGCTGGGCACTGTGGGGTCCCTGGGGTCACAGCAGGAAGCAAACCTAATGTGCAGTCTGCGAGTGGAGGTGGGAGAAGGCAGCCGACTCGCAGCCACGCTCCTTCCACATGAGCAGGGCAGGTGGCAGACGGGAACAGGTGTGGTCCTGAGCCTCGGCCTCCTTTGACTTTGGTCTTTTGCTCCTCCTTTGTCACAAGGAGGACTTGCTGAGCCGCCACTGGTCTGGGAGGGAGGCTGGGAGACCTGAACCAGCCCGGATCAGCCGGTGCCCAGCCACCTGCAGACGCCCAGGCCAACCAGGAAGGCTGATTGCTTTATGTGCTAAAGCATAGTAGGTGTTCAATAAATACATTGGCAAGTTTGCACAGAGCCCCAGAGGTCAATGAAAGGCATTCAAATAAAGCCCCCAGCACTGCCTATCCCACAATAGGCACTCGGTACAACTCTTCCAGCAGGTGAGAGAGCCTGAGATTTGAGCTATCTTGGCAATCTGTACACAGTCTACACTTTACTATCAGGACGGGGCATTACAAGGCCACCAGCTGCCCCGCAGCAGTGCTCGGTGGAACAGGCCTGTCTGTCTTCCTCTCCTTCTGTTCTGCAAAGAGTCTAGTTCCCAGTCACCATGAAGAAGCGGGGTCTGACCCAGAGGAAGCCGCTCCGCACCCCCGACCAAGGGTGGCTGCCTTTCATCTCTGCAAGAACCTGGATTGTTCTCTTCATCCAGCTCAGCTCCTGCTGTTTGCTATAAATAATCAAATAGGCTCTCCCCCTTCCTCTCTCCCACCCTTTCACATCCATAGGCCGTAATTATTTCAATGCAGCATCTCTGTCATCAGCCCTTTGAGAAGGGCACACAATTAGCACTGTCTGGGATCCAACATTTCATGTTTGTACACAGTGATGGTCTCATGGTCTCAGCAAAGAGGGCGGGAAATGAAACCTGGGGTTTTGCTTCTCTGAGACACCTCATAGCTCATTCTCCAGCCATGAAGAAATGCGACTTCCTGCCCACACCCAGCCGGGAACTTTCATGAGACTATAGCCTTCCCCTGTGTCCCAGGTTGCGAGGTCAGAGTCCTCCCAGGCAGGCATGTGTGATCTATGGATTTAATAGGACAAGGCCCACTTTAGGTTTGCCAGGCCCTGGGGCAGGGCTGGGAGCAGGGATACCCCAGGCCATGGCTCTCAGTCCAGATCTGAAGGACTCCTATAGCCTGGGCCTCTCGCCTTAACTTGCCCTGCACAGAGAAGGGGACAGGCAGGCAGCATCACATTCTGCCTCTGTCCCCTGTGTCCCTCTGCCCTCCCACTGCCTGACCTAGCGAGGCTTAGCCTCCCTTTGCACCTCAGCCCCCCTGTCTGGGAAACAAGTGATTTTGGCTACTTGCAAAGCTGCCCGGGGGCTCTACTCAGGTCCATCACCTCCCATCACTTTACTTAAAATCCAACCCTCCTGCCCTAGATCCTGCTGTGCAGAGGGCTTTCAGAGGATGGAGTGACTGGGGGAGAAGGGATGGAGGGAATCTCAGCCTGGTCCCAAGGAAGGGGGTTTTGGAGCAGGGACTGTGCCAGGGTTGGTCCCAGCTGAAGCCAGGCGGGGGTCAGAGAGTGCGTGTGTGTTTTATATATATGGGGTTTTGGCTTTATTTTTTATTGTGGTGAAATATACATAACATGAAATTTACCATCTTAACCATTTTTAATGGTATGATTCAGCAGCATTAACGATATTCACAATGTTGTGTGACTGTCCCCACGATCTAGTTCTGGCAGATTTTCACCACCCTCGATAGACTCTGCACCCTTAAGCAAAACTGCCGGTTCTCCCCTCTCCCCGGCATGGTGACCACCGTCCTGCTGCCCGTCTCTGTGAAGGTGCTTGTCCCAGGTTCTTCACTAACCGGAGTCCTACAGTGTGTGTCCGCTTGTGGCCGGTGCGTCTCACTGAGCACAGTGTCAAGGTTCCTCCGTGTTGTGGCCTGGGTCAGCATTTCCTTACCCCCCCCCCCTCTAAGTGGACTTTATATTTTAGGTTCACAGCATCATCATTCCTTTCTGTGGCTGAACAGCACCCTACTGCACGGATATGCAGCATTTGGCCCATCTGTCGTGTGTCGGCGGACACTTGACCCCACCTTTTGGCTGTTGTGAGTGGTGCTTCTGTGAACACACGTGTGCAGGAATCTATCCCAGCCCTGCTTAGGGGCCAGGCTGTTGTCCCGCCCCTGCAGTCATTCATTCATTGCTGGCCATCCCCTGGGAGATGGGCACACCCGGAGGGCGTAATGCAGAGAAGGCCAGTCCCTGGGGAGGGTCAGGGAAGGATGCCAGTGAAGGGCACCTTTGTTTCCTCAGGCATGTCCCACCTCCAGCGGCCGCCATGTGCACTGGCTCTTCAGTGTGCCGCCTGCCTCCCACACAGAGCGCCTGGGGCTGTGTTCGTCTTGCTCACGGCTGGATCCCGTGTCCCTGACCTATAGTAAGGCTTGATAAATACGTGTGGGAAGAATGAACAGCACATGCTGGGTTCCGTGCCAGGCACTGTGCACACACCATCTCTGAGATCTGTCACGCCATGCTATGGGCACACACTCTGCAGAGAAGGAAACTGGGGACATTGAGTGAGTTCCTCAAGGCCACAGAGCTCTCAGGTGGCAGAGTATACACGGGCCACCCTGCACCCAAAGGCATGCTCTTCCCACCCCAGGTTCTTGGCCTCTCTGTATGACAGAGCTGCTGCCTAGGCTCGGTGCCTGTGGCTCAAACGGCTAAGGCGTCAGCCACATACATCAGACCTGGTGGGTTCAAATCCAGCCCGGGCCTGCCAAACAACAGTGACAACTACAACCAAAAGATAGCCAGGCGTTATGGTGGTGAGCGTCTGTAGCTTCAGCTACTTGGGAGGCTGAGGCAAGAGAATCGCTTAAGCCCAGGAGTTTGAGGTTGCTGTGAGC
Source organism: Arctocebus calabarensis (assembly GCA_963573935.1). Taxonomy (NCBI): domain Eukaryota; kingdom Metazoa; phylum Chordata; class Mammalia; order Primates; family Lorisidae; genus Arctocebus; species Arctocebus calabarensis. The sequence goes on along the minus strand of CAUYON010084244.1, from coordinate 1,059 downwards.
TGTGATGCCATGGCACTCTACCCAGGGCCACACATGGGGAGTTTGGGTTTCAACACACAAATTTGAGGAGGAGAAGCCACAAGCCTTCGGTCTCAAAAAAACAAAACAAACAAACAAAAAAAAAACAGGACCAAGCTGCTGACTGTCAAATGTGGGGTTAATTCACACTGAATCCAACTCTGCATACACAGAGGCAGAGAAATTTTGACATGCAGGTGACTGCCAGGCTGTTGCACTTCACGAGTGGGGCGAAGTGGGGACCTACATCTGCAGTTCCCACGGTTGGGGTTCATTCTCCCATGCCCCTGTTCATGGTAGCATCTTGTCATGCTGAGGGAGAGCCTAGTGGCCAAAGACACAAACTGTCACACTTTTTGTTGGGGACAATGCACAGGGAGGTGTCTGAGTGTTAAGTGCATGGCCTGGTGGATTTCTACAGAGGTCTACACGTTTCCATCACTGTCATAAGCATCCAGCCCCTCGGGCCCTGCAAGACTTCTAGGGTAACCATTTTCAGGGCCTCTGTCCCCCCAGGGTCATTGTCTAGACCTCACAAGAACAAAGTCACGGGGTGCGACTCTCAGCTGGGCGTCTGGCTTCACTGCTCGGCACCAACAGTGAGGTTCAGTGGAGCATCTTTTATTTCTCATTCCAGGGTTGACCCGTCACTGCAGACATTGGGGATGTTTTCAGTTTGGGGCTATTCCAGATGAAGTTGCTCTTGCTGTTCTTGGCCTGTGGCCTTCAGTCAATGTCTGCCCTCCTGTGTCTTGGGAGTATAGCTGGGAATGCATCACTGGGCCCCAGCGTCATCATGTACTTACACTGAGCAGCTGGTGACCGTTTTCCAAAGTGATTGTAACAATTTCCACTCCCACCTGCACTATATTCTGGTTCTTCTGTATCTTCATCAGCTCTTGGCATTGCCAATTAAAGATTTTTTTTTTTTTTTTTTTTTAGACAGAGCCTCAAGCTGTCACCCTGGATAGAGTGCTGTGGCATCACAGCTCACAGCAACCTCCAATTCCTGGGCTCAAGCGAGTCTCCTGCCTCCGCCTC
>CAUYON010084242.1:0-22965 GCA_963573935.1 Arctocebus calabarensis | reverse complement strand
TGGAAGAAGCCCAAATGCCCACCAACCCACGAATGGATTAATAAATTGTGGAACTCACCTTCTTGACCCATGGGACATTATTCCCTTTTGCCTCTGAACACCTTTTCTTGCCTTATATAGTTCTGTAAAGGATCACATACTAGCAGCCTGTCTCTCAGAAGAAATAGTGTTTGTACATCTCATATGCTGTAACTAATATGTGTAGTCTTTGGAGGAAAATGAAAAGAAATTATACATTATTGTAATAGCAGCATCCTGTTGAAGAAAAGGTCTTATGCTATAGAGAAAACAGTATGGAGTTTATAGATCATAGTAGTGTTACCTCTTAATAGCTTAGTGACCTTGAGTGTATAGCATTAGTTCTTCCATGGGTAAAATTTGGATATCAAATCCCATTTTTTCAAGTTTTTTAGAGAATGAAGTAAATTAATGAATGCAAAGTTCCTAGCAAGCAAAGTGTGATCAAGATCTGTGTTCAGTTTGTTTGTTTAACTTTACATGAATTTGAACTTCACTACAAACCAGTAAGGTATGCAAACTAAGATATATGTTCCTCTTTTTTCACTGGTAAGAGAATTGATAACCAAATAGGATAAATATTAAAGAGGCCACTTAATCTGATCTATTTGTAGATCTGTAGATTTGTAATCTGATCTAATCTTATTTGTAAAAGAGTAATATCATTGTTTACCTACAAGGATCAAAAGAGTTAACAGAGGTGAATGTGCTGTGTAAATGGTTGAGTACCCTACCAAATTATATAGTTTTATATGTTCCATTAAGAATCTGGCCAAGATCATACACAGGAAGCAGGAAAAACATTCATTCATTTGTTCATTCATTCACTTATTTGTCCAACAAACATTATCAGCTCTGTTCTATGCACCAGAAACAAGGTGTTCCTAGTTTAGATGTAAAAGAGAGTAGTTGAGGACAGCCATAAGAGAAGGCATTACTTTATTAACTAGGTAGCTTATAAGGACTGTGTGAGAAGGGGGAATTCTTTTATGGTCTAGTGAGCCACACTGTAGTTCTCTTATTTGCTCTCCATTTTGTTTTGTTCCATCCTCTTCTCAAATATGTGCCATGCATTTATTAGGAATTTTAGTGGCTAATCACTGTCTTCAGGGTAACAAATAAATGGCTACATGCATGGGCACTCTTCCCTGCCTTCCAGGCATACATTGCTATTTGATCACAGTACATTCTCCTGAATCTGGATTCTATTTCAGAAAGCTTCTTAACATGATGCTCTAGGAAGCAACTGCAGATTGATCAGAGTTAGGGCTAAAATCTATGATCCCTGGAATGATATTTTCTTTTTTTTTCCTGTTTTTGTTTTTATTAAAGCATAACTTTGTACATTGATGCATTTGTGGGGTTCAGTGTACTGATTTCATATACAATGTGAAATGCTTACATTGAACTAAGTAAGCATCACAATTATATTCTTTTCTTAATAGTTTTGAAATGTACCATTGCATCATGCACATTAGGTGAGGTCTCCCCAAATGCCTTCCCCTTCCCTCTCTCCTCTTCCCTTCTATTTTCTGGACTATAGTTATGTTTTGTCATTTATATGAATGTATAGCTGATTATATATTGGTTTCATAATAGTACTGAGTACACTGGATACTTTTTTTCCACTCTTGAGATACTTTACTAAGAAGAATATGTTCCAGCTCCATCCAGGTAAACATAAAAGATGCGAAGTCTCCATCTTTTTTGTTGCTGCATAGTATTCCATAGTGTACATATACCACAATTTGTTAATCCATTCATGGATCCATGGGCATTTGGACTGTTTCCATGTCTTGGATAATATGAATTGAGCTGCAATGAACATACTGGTACAAATGTCTTTGTTGTAAAATAATTTTTGATCATCTGAGTATATACCTAGTAGAGAAATTGCAGGATTGAACATTAGATCTACTTTTAGTTCCTTGAGTATTCTCCAAACAGCTTTCCAAAAAGGTCATATTAGCACACATTCCCACCAGTAGTGTAGAAGTGTTCCTTTCACTCCACATCCACACCAAAACCTGTAGTTTTGGGATTTTGTGATGTAGGCTAATCTTACTGGAGTTAGATGGTATCTCAAAGTGGTTATGATTTACATTTCTCTGATGATTAAGGATGATAAGCATTTGTTCATGTGTTTGTAGGCCATGCACCTACCTTCATCAGAGAAGTTTCTATTCAAGTCTCTTGCCAACATAGAAATGGGGTTATTTGTTCTTTTATTGATTAGTTTGAGTTTTCTGTGGATTCTGGATATTAGACTTTTGCCAGAAGCATAACTTGCAAAAATCTTTTTCCATTTTGAAGGTTGTCTGTTTGTTTTACTTACTGTGCTCTTGGTTGTACAAATGCTTTTTAGTTTGATCAGATCCCAGTAATGTATTTTTGGTGTTGCTTCAATTGGGGTGGGGACTGGTGGTCCTCATAAAATATTCTCCCAGGTTGATTTCTTCAAGTGTTTTCCCTGCACTCTCTTCTAGTATTTTTATAGTTTCATGTCTTATGTTTAAATCTTTTATAAAATGAGACTCTATTTTTGTTAATGGTGAAAAGTAAGTGTTCAATTTCAGTCTTTTACAGGTCTTCAGCCAGTTCACCCAGCACTATTTGTTAAATAGGAAGTATTTCCCACACTGAATCTTTTTGATAGGCTTATCAAATATATAATGATAAGTAGCTAGGTACATCTCTTGGTTCTCTATTCTGTTCCATACATCTACCTCTCTGTTTTTGTGCCAGTACCATGGTGTTTTGATCACTAAATATTTATAGTATAGCCTGAGGTCTGGTAACATGATACCTCCTTATTTATTCTTATTTCTGAGTAATGTATTTGTATTTGAGTTTTTTTCTGATTCCATATAAAATTAAGCACTATTTTTTTAACCCCTTTAAAGTATGACAATGGTGCGTTAATAGGGATTGCATTAAATCTGTAGATTGCTTAGGGTAGTATGACCATTTTAACAATAGTGATTCTTCCCAACCATGAGTATGGTATGTTTTTCCATTTGTTGACATCTTCAGCTATTTCTTTTCTCAGAGTTTCATAGTTCTATTTATAGAGATCTTTCACATCCTTTGTTAGGCAAATTCCCAGATATTTTATCTTCTTTTGCACTACTTTAAAAGGAATAGAGTGCTTGACTATATTTTCAGCTTGGCTATTGTTGGCATATTTAAAAGCAAATGATTTGTAAATATTGATTTTGTATCCTGAGATGCTGCTCTATTCCTAGATCACTTCTAAGAGTTTTGAAGTTGAGTCGTCCTTGGAATTTTCCAGGTATAGGATCATATCATTGGCAAAGAGTGAGAGTTTGATCTCCTCTGAATCCTTTGGATACCCTTGATCACCTTCTATTGCCTGATTGTGATGGGTAAGACTTCCATTACTTTGTTGAATATTAGTGGAGACAGTGAGCATTCTTGCCTCATTCCTGATCTGAGTGGAAATGTTTTCAATTTTACACCATTCAATATGATATTGGCTGTGGGTTTGCTGTAGATGGCTTCTATCAGTTTAAGAACTGTCCCTTCTATGCCTATATTCTTAAGTGTTCTGATCATGAAAGGATGCTGGATATTATCAAAAGCTTTTTCTGCATCAACTGGGAGAATCATATGGTCTTTGTTTTTTATTTTATTGATGAGATGTATTATATTTATAGATTTGCATATGTTACCAACCCTGCAACCCTGTAATAAAACCAACTTGATCATGGTATATAATATATATACATATATTTTGCAGTTTTTTGTTTTGGCCAGGGCTGGGTTTGAACCCTCCACCTCCAGTATATGGGGTCAGCACTCTACCCCTTTGAGCTACAGGTGCTGCCCCATGGTACATAATTTTTTGATGTGTTGTTGAATTCTGCTTGCTAAGAACTTATTGAATATTTTTGTATCAATATTCATTAATGATATTGGTCTATAATTTTCTTTCTTTGTTGGATCCTTTCCTGGTTTGGGGATCGGGGTGATATATACTTCATAAAATGTGTTGGGAAGTACTTCTTTTTCAATGCTTTGGAAAAGATTGTGTAATATAGATACTAGTTCCTCTTGAAAGGTTTGATAGAATTTGGATGTGAAGCCATCTGGTCCCGGAATTTTCTTTTTTGGGAGATTTCATATTGTTGATGCTATTGCAGTGATTGATATAGGTCTATTCAAGATTTCTAATTTGGCTGAGTTTTGGAAGGTGGTGTGCTTCTAGGTATTGGTTCATTTCCTTCATATTTTCATATTTCTGGGAATAGAGTTTTTTGTAGTAATCATTGAGGATTTTTTTTTTTTTTTAATTTCTGAGTTGTCTGTTTTTATTTCTCCTTTATAATTTCTGATAGATGATATTAGGGATTTAACTTTTCTGTTTCTGGTTAGGTTGGCCAAAGGTTTATCAATTTTATTAGTCTTTTCAAAAACCAACTTTTTTATTTTATTGATCTTCTGAATGATTCTTTGGTTTTCATTTTCATTTAATTATGCCCTAATGTTGGTTATTTCTTTTCTTCTGCTGGGTTTGGGGTTGGAATGTTCTTCCTTTTCCATTTGCTTAAGATGATCCTTTCTCCCTTTCTGTTTTCTTGATGAAGGCTTCCAATGCTATAAATTTCCCTCTTAGGACCACCTTTGCAATATCCCAGAGGTTTTGGTAATTTGTGTCTTCGTTATCATTTTATTCCAAAAATTTCGTGATTTCCTTCATAATCTCATCTTTAATCTAGCTGTCATTCAGCCTATGATTATTTAGTTTCCATGACTTTGTCTGAGTATGAAGATTCCTATTGCTGTTGAGTTCAACTTTTATTCCACGGTGGTTCAAGAAGATACAAGGAATAATTTCTATTCTTTTAAATTTGCTGAGGTTAGAATTATGTCCTAGGATATAATCAATTTTGGAGGATGACCCATGGGCTGATGAGAAGAATGTATATTCAGTTTTATTAGAATAAAATGTTCTGTAAATGTCTGCTAAGTACATTTGTTCTAGGGTCAGGTTTATGTCTAATATTTCTTTGTTTAGTTTCTTCTTGGAGGATCTATCCAAAACAGTCAAAGGGGTGTTAAAATCTGTATTATAGTGCAGTAAGATATCAAGTTTTTCATATCCATTAGGATTTGCTTTATAAATTGAGGAGCATTCTGGTAGAGTGCATAAATGTTAATTATTGATATCTCTTCATGTTGGGTGTTTCCCTTAACAAATATGTAGTGACCATCATTATCTTTCTTTATCTTTGTTGATTTAAAGCCTATTGTATCTGCAATTAAAATTGCAACCTTTGCTTTTTTCTAGTTTCCATTTGCCCATATTATAGATGTCCATCCCTTCACCCTGAGTCTACTTGTATTCTTCAAGGTAAAATGAGATTCTTGTTTGCAGTAGATATCTGGTCTGAGTTCATATATCTAGTTAGCCAGACTGTGCCTCTTTAGAGGACAATTTAAACCATTCACATTAATTGAGAGAACTGATAAGCCTGGTTGTGTTTTGGGTGTCATATTTTTCAGATGTCCAGTGGACATTTTTAATCCTTTCACCACTGTAGAAGTTGGATTTTATTCAAAAATTTCTGAGTGAGTTTACATTGGTGGTGGTCATTGTGGATGGGTCTAAGAATATCTTGGTGAGCTGATTTAGTTATGGAAAATTTCTTCAACTTGTGTACATCATTAAAGTATTTGATTTCTCCATCACACATGAAACTCAATTTGGTTGGATACAGGATCCTGTGCGGAAAGTTGTTTTGTTTTAGGAAATTGAAGGTCGATGACCATCCTCTTCTGGCTTGACACATTTGGGCTAAGAAATCTATAGTCAATCTGATACTTCTCTCTTTGTAGGTGATGTTTTTCCTACATTTGGCTTCTTGCAGAATCTTCTCCTTCGTCTTAACTTTGGCAAAGTTAATCACAATATGTCTAGGAGATGCTTTATTTGGGTTGAATCTTGCTAGGGTTCTGAAACTGTCTACTGTTTGAATTTCTGGACCTCTTGCAATGCTTGGAAAATTATTCTCCATAATCTCTTGGAGTAGAGCATTGTACCTTTAGGGCCATCCTCTTCTCCTTCAGGAATTCTTATAAGACAAATGTTTGATCTTTTGGAGTGATTCCACAACTCTCTCAGGGAATGATCAGTTTTTGTTCTCCGTTTATCTGCTTCTTTGAGTGTTTGTCTTCAGTTTCAGAGATCCTTTCTTCTACATGGTCAACATTATTACTGAGGGATTCTACTGTATTTCAGAGCTCCTCAACTAACTTTTTTGTTTACTTGAGCTCTCCTATCTGTTATCTTATTATGTCCATATCTTTGGTGACTTTGTCTTTGTATTTATTAATTTCTTTTCTTTTCTTTTTTTCTTTTTTTTTTTTTTTTTACAGTTTTTGGCCTTGGCTAGGTTTGAACCCACTGCCTCTGGCATATGGGGCTGGCACCCTACTGTATTCATTAAGTTCTTGAGAAAACTTTAGAACTACTGTTTGGATTTCAGTCCCTAACTTTTCTTCCATTCTATTCATCTTATTTTCCATCCATATTCTAAATTCAATTTCTGACATTTCAGCTATTTGTTTATGCATGGCATCTTCAATTGTATCTCCTTTGTCATACCTTGTGGGGTTGATCTACTCTGGTTATTCATGTTGCCAGAATTTTTCCACACCAAGTGGTTCCGCACCATGTTTCCCCCCCCACAATTTGGTTATTAGAACTGGTAGGGTGAGATTGCATTGGGGTTCCCAGGTAGCACAGATAATAAGCCCCTTAACGAAAGTGCTGGGCTTTGTAATTGTGGCTTATCTCTTGCAACCTTGAAAAGACCCTTTCAGAGTTTTGGCCAGAGAATCTGAAGACCTATTTGGTGAGATAGTGTAAGCTAACTCTGTTTTGATATCAGCCGAGGTGTACCCTATCCTAAAAAGTTACAGTATTAAGTTTAAATCTTAGCTGTGAAGAGATACAGACAGTTGTGGCACCCAGCCCCCCCTTCAGTTCTTTTCGACTATAGAACTTCAAAGGTCAACCTCAGAGTGTCCCTGGGTGGACAGCCCCAGACACAAGTTCCAATTAAATTGTTACATGTAGTTAAAACTCTGCCAACACAGAGGGTTCCAAGGGTCTCAGACAGCACAATTGGAACCAGGACTCCACGTCCCCGCCTGCCAGACTTAGTCCACGCTGTTGTCCACATCTCTGCTCGCAAGCCCAGTTGGGGCCAGGGTTCATGCCCCCACTTGCCATTCTCCATCCACACCCAGCAAGCTCTGCTTGCCAGGCCAGTTGGAGTCAGGGGACCACGCCCCCACCTACCAGTCTCAGTCCACACCCGGCAAGCCTCTGTTCATCAACTCTGTTTGAGTCAGGGGCACACTCTCCAGCTACAGATTTCAGTCCACACCCAGCAAGCCTCTGGTCAAGGGACAACACCCCCGCCCACTGGTCTCAGTCCACTCTGGGAGGCTTGCTGGCTCTGTTCAAGTCAGGGGACCATGCCCCTGCCCTCAGTTCTCGGTCCTTTCCTGGCAAGCCTCTGCTTGCAGGCTCAGCTGGGTGTGGGGACAAGCCCTGCCTGCCAAACTCAGTCCACATCGGGAAACCACTCTCCTGCTATTGGCGCTGTCAGTGCTGGGGGTTCTATATCCCCTCCTGCCATACAAAGACTGAACCAAAGGTCAACACCACCACTGGCAGGATAAAGTCATAATCAGGGAACTGTTCCTCTTCTTGCTAAGTATTCCTTTCTTCCCACACCTTCTTTCTTCCCCACTGGTCACAGATTCCATCCTGATGGCTGGAATTTCTCTACACTATGGCCAGATCTCTCAGGAAAGGACCATACACTGTACTCTGCAGGGGGAAGAACTTCAGACCTCCATATGAGGGGGGAAGCGTGGTCTGGGAGTATGGAATTGTGGGGGGAAATATATGTTCAATTTTATGCCTGGCAGGGTGGTGTGTAGGTTCATAAGTGGGACCTCCCTGGAGAAAGAGATCTGGTATTTAGTGGCTCTCTCCAGTAAAGTAAAATGAGAGGTCTTTTGTTCCCTGCTTGCTCGCAGAGAGCGGAGGGTCTCCCACTTGGGAGAGGGGGGTCTCCTATCCCCTAGTCAATAGGCTTTGTACCTGTAATTTGTTTTCTTGAATGCTCTTCCTTGGAGTTACAACTTGCCAAACTTCTTTTTGGCTCAGCTCTTCACCTCTAGCTTCATAGAGTCTGATTCTGTCCAGTTTTTCTCCCCCTGGTCAGGAGCCTCTGCTAAGGGTTGCTACTAGTTGGTCAGAATTCCCCTGGAATGGTATTTTCATTGTGTTCTTTGTAGTTCTATTCTTTGGATATAGAGAGAATATTGAAAACTTTAAGCTTCCTTTAAACCAACAGTCATTAGTATTTCATCTATCAGAAAATAAAACTTCATCAAGGTTAAAAGGCTTGCCCAAAGTCAAACATTTAGTAGGTCTGGAAACTGAGAATCATTGTTTTTATAACAAGTTCAGTTTTCTTACTTACACACCAACTTTCTTTTATTTATTTATTTTTACTGTTTATTTTGTTTTTATTTTTATTTGTTCAAATGTATGAGGTATGTGTGTGATTTTGTGTAGTGAAGTCAGGGTTTTTAGAGTATCATCACCCAAATAACATGCATTATACCCACTAACTGATTTCTTATCATCCTCCCTCCTCTCACATCCTTGCCCTTCCAATCCTTTATTATGGATCCTTTTACTCTCTACATCCATGTGAAACTTTCTACATATTTATAAAGTGGCATTTGTCTTTCTGTGCTTGGCTCATCTTAATTAAGATAATGAACTCCAGTTCCAACAATTTGCTGCAAAATACATAATTTAATTCTTTTTTTATGGTGGAATAGTATCTCATAGTTTAGGTATACCACATTTTTTTTATCCATTCATGCATTAAACAGACATTTAGGTAGATTCTATACCTTTGCTATTGTGAATAGTGGTGAAATAATTATATGAATTCAGGTATCTTTTAGGTATATTGATATCATTTTACTTTGGGTAGATATCCAATAGTGAGATTGCTAGTGAAATGGTAGTTTCTTTGAAAAATCTCCATCCTTTTTTCCATAGAGGCTGATTTGCATCCCTACTAACAGTGGATGAGTTCTCTTTTCTTCTCATTCTTGCCAACATCCTTTTTTTTGTCTTTTTGACAATAACCATTCTGAATTAGGTAATATGATATCTCATGGTGTTTTTTTATTGCTTTTCTCTGATTATTTGTGAAATATTGATCATTTTTCCATATACCAATTAGCATTTGTATGTTTCCTTTGATAAATGTCTATTCATGTTCTTTGCCCACTTTTTTAATTTGTCTCATTGTTTTTGAGTTGCTTGAGTTCCTTACATATTCTGGATATTAGCCCCCTGTTGGATGAATATTTTATAAATATTTTCTCTTATTCTATAGGTTGTTTGTTCACCCTGTTGCTTATTTCTTTTGCAGTGCACAAGTCCCATTTGTCTATTTTTGTTTTTGTTACCTGTGCTTTTGAGGTCTTGGTCATAAATTCTATGCCTATACCAATGTCCAGAAGAATTTCCCCTAAGTTTTCCTCTAGAGTTTTTATAGTTTGGGGTGTTATGTTTAAGTTTTTATATTATCTTATGTTGATTTTTTATGTGATTGGTGAGAAAGCGGTGTCAAGTTTCATTCTTCTGCATATGGTAATACAATTTTCCCAGCATCATTTATTGAAAAGGGTCCCCTTTCTCCAAAGTTCTTGTCAGCTTTGCCAAAGATCAATTGGCTATAAGCAATGTGACTTCATTTGGGGGTCCTCTATTCTGTGACATTGGTTTATGTGTATATCTTTCTACCAGGGCCATGCTGTTCTGATTATTATAGCCTTGTAATAGAATTTGATGTCAGGTAATGTCATTCCTCCAGCTTTGTTCTTTTTATTTCAGGATTGCTTTGGTTATTTGGGCTCTTTTTCTGTTTAATATAAATTTTAGAATTTTTCTTTTCTAATTCTGTGAAAAATGATGTTGATATTTTGGTAGGAATTACATTGAATTTATAGATTTCTTTGGGAAATATGGTCATTTTAATGATAGTAATTCTTCTGATCATGAATGTGAGATTTTTTTATTTTTTGCTGTTATTTTAATTTCTTTTATCAGTGTATTATGGTGTTCATTTTTGAGATATTTTACCTCCTTGGTTAAATATATTTCTAGGTATTTTTTCATAGCTATTATAAGTGATATTGCCTTCTTGATTTTTAATTGCTATTAAATGTTATGCTCCCTAGGATATGTCTGTTGCTCCACTCATTTCATATTAAAATGAACCATGTATACTTGATTATTCATTTGCTTATTTGTTCATTCAAAAAGTATTTAGATGCTAGAAGAGGGCAGGAAGTGCTAGTAACATTGGCTTATTAAGTTGGTTATTGCCAAGGCTTGTATGAAAGAGGAGAAAGGACATATAAGACTAGAGGACAAATTATGTCCATAGTTAATTTTTTGATATTTAAAATCTTTCAATGTCAACTCAGCAAGAGGTCTTTAAAGACACATGATAATTACCTATGTATATAAGTAGACCGTAACCTGTCTGAAGGCAAGAACTATATTTTTGTTCACCATTGAATTCTAGTGCTGAACATAATATCACATAGTATTTGTGTAGCCAATCACTAAATGTACAATCTAATGGGTGAGCAGCCAAGTAAACAGAGTATGGCAATGAAATATATATAATTGCCTGGAATGGTACTGAGCATTCCTATGTGCACAGTATTTGCTATCTAGCACTGAGTACAATGCTCTAGGGGAATATCCAAGACAGTCCCTTTCTCCAGCACAGGGAGGAGGAGGTAGCACTGAGCTGCATCTTCAAGGATGAATGTATGAAAGAGGCAAAAGAATATTCCACATAACATAGAATGTTCAAAGACAGGGAGGTTTCCAAGAACATAGTGTATTTAGGAAAATGCATGTGAGCAAATGAGATAAGCATGCAATAAGCCACAAAGTGTAGGGCCTTGAATGTCTGAGGGTTTTGACTTTATTCCGAAGAATGTTTCAAATCCACTGAAAAACTTTAAGCAAGGAATGAAATGATATGATTTGTCATTAGAAGCAGTTTTGTGAAATCATAGTTAATTTTTTTTTATTTTAAAATCTTTTAATGCTAACTCAGCAAAGGGTCTTGAATGTTTGACTTTCATAAATGTTTAACTTATGTATAGGAACCATTAGATGCTTGTATGTCTCTGCATATGGATATGTATAGAAAGCAATATTAGCAATAACATTTTCTTTAATTAATTTTCTTGTGACTGAATTCCTATTTGAATATTCATTCTTACAACAGTACAATGTGTTGTGATGCACTTCAGTGAAATTAACTCAACGAGCTCTTCTTTCCAATTTTAATATTCTGTTGGGTTTTCTGTTCTCAAAAACTCATTAGTATCCAAGTGCAGCACTGACTAGAAACAAGAAAGAGGCATATTGTGTGAATGTGAGTTAGAGAAAAGAGGCAGCTGGCACGAGAATTTTCTAATAAAGTCCCAAAAAGGCTGCTGTGTCTTAACAAAAAAAAAGTATGTTTTGAGCTTTCCCTTTGTACTAAAAACTCTGAATTTTATTTACACCTTTTATGAATGCTGGCAAAAGCTGAATTGTTCTCACTGAAACCTTCTCGTGGACCTATGCCAAAGAAGATTTAATATGTTTTCCAAATTTTCTGGTGGTATTAAAAATTTTTATGAAGATTGACTTCACCACATGAACATTTATACATTTTGATGACATAGTTTTAATCTCCAGCAAAATCACTAGCAATATCTCTTTTGACTACCCTTTACTCCCCTTTTGTATCAATAAACCTCTTTGATTTGACCATGCAAATGTACTCATATTTTCCCACTTGCATGCTTTTACTTATGCCATCATTTCTTTACAGAATGCTTTTCCTATTATCTTTATATGTTGACGTATCACCATCTCCCATCTTCCAAGGCTGAGTTCAAACATTTGCCCTTCAAGAAGACTTTTAGCCATGAGAACATTTAAGTTCTCCTGGAATCTGGGATATTTATTACATTCCAAGTTCTTTGACACAACTCTTATAATTACAATAGCTGTCATTTGTTTATCATTTTCAATGTGCCTAGTTTGGTATTATTTTAACAATGTGGATTTGATACTATTACCACCATTTTACAAAAGATGGTAAAGCTGAGGACAGGTATGACTACAAGACTACTGAAGTTTACACTTTGGATATAAAAGTCTGACTAATGGAAGTTCATATTCTTTGACCACATTGGAGAGTTTTTCTTGCTTTATTTGCCCAGTATTGGAGGATAGTAAGTCAGGTTATATTTGAGATTTGCCTTGAACAATGAATGAATGAATAAATGAATGAATGAAAACAAAGACAAAGGTTGGAAGTGGTTAATCTAGGTAGAAGAAAATGAAGACAAAGGTTGGAAGTGGTTATTCTGGGTAGAAGGAAATATGGGTGCAAGAATGAATAAATATGTATGTAGTGAGTGTATAAGGTGTTGGGGAATATTGGCTCATTAGGTTGGTTACTGCTGAGACTTTTATGAAGAGGGGAAAGGACATGATACTCAAAGGGCTTATTAAGCCCAGATTGTGACAGACCATGGGTGTGGAGCAAAGGGGAACTCTAGTCCCCGGTTCAGGAGTGGAGGGAGAAGCTGAGGCCCTTGGTGGAGGAAGGAGGGCATAGTGAGAGCACATGATGATATAGAAAAGTGCCAGGTAATGAGGATCCAGAGTTCACAGCTCCTTTTCAATTGTGTGGTCACCTTTACACTCCCTCCCCTCGAGACACAGAAACAGCTGAGACTGATTTCATAATTTTTCCCCTAAACTATGGGACAGGATCCTTCAATACTTGGAAAAACAGGATTGGGTCAAGAACTCCTAGTTTGAGAGAAGGAAGAGATGTGAGGGCAGGGAACTAGGCAGAGCATTGCATAAGCCAAGTAAAATCAGTCTCTAAACTGGGTCATGAAGCAGGGAGGTGTGAGGGGGAAGTAGCAAGAACTTCCTTCGTGTTTTTAATGTGTTAAGACTGTTTTAGTTCAATGTGAGGCATGATCAGGAAGAACATATGTCCAAGTTTCTCTTGTTTTGAAGTGTTGATTGGTATAACTAAGAGAATGCTAAAATAGCTCTATAGACACATTGAAACATTTCTAAAGTAACAGCATAGTCTATTCCAAGGGTGGCAAAGGGGAAGGAGGATTTGTTGTATTCTTGTGGTGACAGGTACCTCCCCCTTTGGTACATCATTAATTTTGAACAAGTAGTATCACCTGTCTAGCCAGATGTTTGTGAATCCCTCTTTAGTAGCCAGGGGACTTACGCAAGAGCTGTGACCTTTGCTTGTGACTGGCTCACTTATAGTGTAGCAAGGCAACTCTGCTTTCTATAGCTATTTCCTATGCCCTTTTCTATAGAATATATTACGTCAAGAGGAATTTCTATCAGGATAGGGACCTGGCCTGTCTTTTACTCACTGCCACATCCATAGAATTTTGTATGTGCATATTTATTTGTTGAATGAACAAATGGAACACAGCATGGGCTGGGAAAACCTGGGTTTAGTTCCCAATTCTGCCACATAATTGTTTGGTGGGTGCTTCCAAGCAAACATGTAAAATTCCTGAGTTTCTGTAGAAAGAGAAAACATCATCTGTCCTGTTTAACTCACGGAATTCTTGTGAGGATCAAGTACATATGAAAACACTTTGAGGGGTGTTATAATTAGCAGAAGGAAGTAAGGAGAGAGATCCATCACTGTGCCCTGTGCCAGGTGCTTTACCTTCAAAACCATGTTTAAATCTTGTAATAGTTTTAAAGGACTTTATTATTGTTCCTATCATTCAAATGAGGACACTGAGGCTCATAGAAACTAAGGTCACAAATTTAGTAAGTTGCTAGCCAAAGCAGCAGAGGCTCTTCTGTCTGACTTTGCAAAAACCCATGTTCTTATACTCTATACTACACAAATGTGAGGTAATTTTATTGAAATCCTGACATTTAAATGTGAGTTTTTACAGAAACCTATCATAGAAGGACAAAAGTCATTCTTAAAAGATACTGCAGTGGCACCTAACTTTATCTGGGAGGAGACACTTTGCCATAATTAGCATCCTGGTTCTCAGCAACCTGTGTATCCTGACATTTGTATGCATGTCTGTGGGAACTCAGCTGATAGTGCTTTGAGAACACAGTGTGATCTGCTGAAGGTACTTTTTCTCATTTAAGCTCAGGTCTCTACTTAGCGATGCACATTCAATGTCTTGAGTGCAGAATCGTTTTGCCTATGTATGTTATATTTGGTATAAATCTTTTTTTCTGCTTTCTTGCATTGTTTGACAGCAATTAGAATCGTCTTGAGTGGTTCAAGTGAAGTCAAGACATGTGCTAAGTGAAGGGGAAGCAATTTATTTAGAGGCAGAGAATTGTATGGAATCTCAATTCTGCCCTCACTTAGCATGAGGATTAGAACTCTCAGAGACATTAAGAGAAATGTATCAGAAAGTCAGTGTATATGAGAATCAGTTCTATGTAGCTCTATGTGTTGCATATTGTAAATCTTAGTTTTTTTTATCCTTCTTTTCTTTATCCTTAATGTTTGTAATAACTGCTAAAAATCAATAGACTTGGGTTCCAGTCCCAGATTTTGAGCAAGTCACTTCACCTTGCTCAGCCTCAGTTTCTCCATCTGTTTATGTATTTAACATTGGGATTTCATTCAGGTCTCATACCTGTCAAAAGCCAAAGTTCTGCCACATGGAGTGGCAAGTGCTGTGATAGGATTATGGAGACTCTGAGGATACTGAGGAGAACTAACTCAGTCTTAGTGAAGAGGGGCTAGGGGCTACAGACCAGGAGTTCAAAGGACTCTTCCTTGGAGTTACAGTGCTTGAACTGACTCTTGGAAAAATATAAGAGCTATTTAAGCACAGAAAACAGCAGCATATTTATCAGTTTATACAAAGCCTGAAGGCGAGAGAACAAGAAAGGTTTAGTAGGGATGCATGCATATATTGTGAGGGCTGGGGTAGGGGAGGAAAGAGTCAGGAAAATCTAAAGTGCTAAGAAATTTTGGATTTATCCTGTAGATGATGAGGAACTTTATTTTTTATGCTTATTTTTTATTTTTTTATTATTTTTCTTAGATTTTTATTAGAGCATAACTGTATAGATTATTGCAATTATGGGGTACAGTGTGCTGACTCTCTATACAATCTAGAATGTTCACATCAAACCTGAGGTCAACATATCATTCACCTCACTTATTCAATTGTCATGTCTAAACATTTATACTCTACTTCTAATATATTTGACATGTACACTTGCAATATACACAGTAGGTGAGATCTCACAATGAAGGTGAGATCCCTCCCTCCACCTGTCCCACCATGCCCTTATGCCCCTTCCCTCACCCTCCTATTCTCTCCTTCTTTCTGGGCTATAATTGTGTTTTATCCTTAATATGAAGGTGTAGGGGGTTATATTTTGATTTCATAATAGTATTGAGTACATTGAGTATTTTTTTCCATTCTTGAGATACTTTACTAAGAAGAATATGATCCAGCTCCATCCATGTGAACATAAAAGAGGTGAAGTCTCTGTCTTTTTATGGCTGCATAATATTCCATGGTATACATATACCACAGTTTATTAATCCATTCATGGGTTGATGGGAACTTGGGCTGCTTCCATGACTTGTCAATTATGAATTGGGCTGCAATATGGGCTGGTGCAAATGTCAATTATGAATTGGGCTGCAATATGGGCTGGTGTTGTACAGCGATTTTTGGTCATCTGGATATATACCTAGAAGAGAAATTGCAGGATCAAATGGCAGGTCTACTTTTAGTTCCCTAAGTGTTTCAAAACTTCTTTCCAGAAGGGATGTATTAGTTTGCATTCCCACCAGCTTTGCAGAAGTGTTCCCTTCTCTCCACATCTCCTTTAACATCTGTAGTTTGGGGATTTTGTGATGTGGGCTAATCTTACTGGAGTTAGATGATATCTCAAAGTGGTTTGATCTGCATTTCTCTGATGATTAAAGATGAAGAGCATTTTTTCATGTGTCTGTAGGCCACATGCCTGTCTTCTGCAGAGAAGTTTCTTTTCAAATCTCTTGCCCACATGAAATGGGGTCACTTGTTCTTTTCTTGTTAATAAGTTTGAGCTCTCTATGGATACTTGTTATCAAACCTTTGTCAGAAACACAATCTGAAAATATCTTCTATTCTGAGTGTCTCAGGATACAAAATCAATACTCACAAATCAGTACCTTTTATATAGAACAACAACACTCAAGCTGAAAAAATAGTCAAGGACTCTATCCCTTTTACTGTAGCACCAAAGAAGATGAAATAATTGGGAATTTACCTAACAAAAGATGTGAAAGATCTCTATAAAGAGAACTATGAAACTCTGAGAAAATAAATAGCTAAAGATGTCATAGCTAGGAAGAATCAACATTGTTAAAATGTCCTTACTACCCAAAGCAATATACAAATTTAATACAATTCCTATTAAAGCACCACTGCCATACTTTAAAGATTTAGAAAAGATAGTACTTCACTTTATATGGAAACCGAAAAAACCTCGAATAGCCAAGACATTACTCAAAAACAAAAACAAATCAGGATGAGGAACTTTAGAAGTAGAAAGGAGACATGATCAGGTTTGACTAATACTTTTGTGACTATGGGATTTGAGAGGCCAAAAGAGGTAGACAGACCAGTTAGAAGGGAACTGGAGAGCCTGAGTATGAGCATGGTGTATTTATGGGTGGTGACAAGACCAATTTCTGCAGCAACTGTGATTTTGTGCTGATGTGGAAATGAGAAAGTCCAGGCCACTGAAGTCAGCCATCAAAGACCTCAAATAAATCTAGGAGGAAGAACCATTTCTGATTCTATGATTGGTGTAAAATACAATTGATTGGTAAGCTCTCACCTGATGGGCACAATGAAAGGGTATACAGCACATCCCATGGGTGAAGGGCTCAACTACAACTTGAACATTACCTAACAGACACAATGTAACCTAATCATTTGTACCCTCATATTAATCTGAAATAAAAAAAAATAAAATGAACATTTAAAAAAGAAATTACAAATTGAGATCAACTTTATATATACACTACACTAAGCAAAGTGCCGTCTCCCTTCAAACTCTCTCTGAGATGTGGATATATTTCTAAATTTCTATGTAATTCTTAGGACTGAAAGTAAACATTAGTAAAAATATCACCTGGTAGCCAGGAGACTATCTGGGACAGCAGATTCACCCTCTACATTTTATTAGGTTTAAAAACAGGAGTTTGATGGTTTAGGATTATTTGGAAAGAGAATCTTCTGATTCCTTGGTGATCACTACCATTTTGTCACTTATTAGGAGAATTATAACCTTCATACTACTCTAACTACATCATCAAAACTATAACATTTGAAAAATGGAACTATGTTATTTCAATCTGTAAGTATTTATTGAGTATCTGCTATTTTTTAGAAGGCAACCAAGTCTAGAGGAAAAGAGGACAGAGTTGCTTGGAGAAATTAAATAAAATTGTACAAGGCATGTCAGGTACCCAGCACAGTGCCTGACAGAGGGCAACCCAAATAATAATGGTCCCCTCCATAATGCTGCCAGGAAACTCAGATCATTATGAATAAAGAACAGCTTGTACCCACTGGGATTTACAGCCTCATTAGAAAGATAAAATACAATGAATAAACATCCTTTTTAATGTTTCATAGTTTACAAATCACTTTCACATCCACTATTTCATGTCGAGCTTCCAGTATCAATTCAAGTAACCAGGGAAATATATATTATATCTCAATTAAACACATGAGGAAACTAACATTTATGGAGGTCAAGTGGATAAACAAGACAATATTGTTATCAAGTGGCAGGGAATTTCTACCTGGTTGCAGGCTCTTTTCATTACAAGTTGATTCAGTTTAGGACAAAGTATTGAGCACTCACACTGTGGTAGGTACTAGGTACCCTGTGACCTAAATTCTAGCCTGTGCATGCTAGAACAATAATTTATTGTTTTATTGTAGAATGCAAAGGAAACCTAGAAGAGAAAATTTTATTCCTCCTGAAACTCTGCAATTCAGTGTCCTTTTTAGCTCTCTTTCAGGACCCAATTCTAAAGGGTGGGCATCCTTCACTTGGTCTCCTGCCCCAGTCTCACTTAGGATGAAGTTTCATTACTGTCCTAAGAACTGGTTTAATATGCTGAGGATTTTCACTCCATTCTTCTGCTCTCATTCCTGGTTAATGTAGACACCAGGAGCAAGCAGCCTTCTGCCTCAGCTCCTGAGAGACACCTGGAATTATGTGCAAACTACCATTCCTATGTCTTGCTGCCCCCACCTGTGATTTGAAATCCTTTGTTGTCCAAGGGAAAGCCACGATTTCTGTCTCATATCATCCTCCAGTCTTCCATTATTCCTCATCGTTTGTGTAATCCTCTCCCCAGCATCCCTGGAAATCCCTTTGAGCAGAACAGGCAAGACAAAATTCATGATGGCATTGATGAAGGGGGCCTTGATAACCGAGGGCCTTCACTAATCTGAAGTTTGTGACTGGTTTGTCTTAGATGAGAGAATATAAAGAAAAAAAAGAGAGTACAACTAAGCAGGTTTTTATTCTGAGTCCAGTGAATACTCCCTGCTTCCAAGAAGAAAAGACACACTTGCGTTAGTTTAGTAGACAGTACATGAAAATTTATCTTGAGTGCTGTTTTACATAGCATTTAATTGATGCAATATCTCTCTGAGCAGGAATTAGTGTTTTCATTATACAGATGGCATGACCAAGGCTCAGAGAGGTAGTTGGGCTTTGCCCAAGTTCCCAAAGCCAGGAAGTAGTAGAACTATGGTTGAGGATTCATTATTCTGATTGAATGCAGTATTCTGTTCTCTTATTCCAAACTTGAAGTTGATTATCAAGTTCTAAATCATGCAGGTTAAATACCAAATGTTGCTAGAGCCCAGGTTGCGAGTGGTCTGGAAGTAGTGTGTAATGGAACATTTGAGGAAGGTTAACTGAAGAACGTAGGTATTTAAGGATGAGTTTGGAGAGACAGGGAGAAGGGAGGAGGGCATCAGTGGGAACAGAGTGTTCAAAGCTGCGGAGGTGGGAGTGAATTGGGAGGTAGTGTGGATCGTGGCCTACAGGAGCAGAAAGTGCATTTTAAGGAAGAGGACAGCTTGGTTTATCTGGGAGGAGGGATGTCAGCCTAAATATGTCTCTTATGCCCTATTCCCTCATAACTGTGAGTTATGAGAAGACCCACTGAAAGCAGGAATTTGGCTCTACCATGCAGACCAGGCTGAAGGGAGGTTTTTTCCAAGCCATATTTAAAACCTTGTGTTGAAAAACATCCCTAAATTCTCTAACAGAAGACAGATGTCTGCCTGAACAAATATCAGCTCTCACATAATTTGTTGTTTTTATTTCTCCAGCACTTTCCTATTGAATCTGACAACCTCCTATAATTATCCATTTTACAGAATGAATTATGGAATGCATGTCCCACATGTGTGGCTCACACTGTTCTTGGTTCATGGAGGATGTGGTTATAGGATGCCTTTTGCAGGGCAAATTTTTTCTTGCTCCTTGATGCTGCCTGCCTTCCCAAGCCTCTGTGCAACTTGATCTCCATTTTCTGGATCACTACTTTCAGCCCTGGTATACCAAGGCTATAGTCAGTCAGCAATTAGATGGAAACTCAATTCAGTAATTCAGTAAGAATAGCAGTATAGCACTATAGCATAAGCCTTAAATATCTGCTAGACCTGGTTTTGAATTTTCTACTTATTATCAGCAAATTATCTAACTTCTTTAAGCCTCAGTCTCCCTATCTGTAAAATGATTATTGGAAAGAGATTTACTACATAACAAGTACTAAATAAAAGACAGTTAGTATTTTTGTTATCTTTCTTCTTATCTAGACCTTATATATTGTTTGATGCTAATCTTTAATGAGGATTAGGACATTGTATTAGTCATTGATAAGTACATTGTATGTTTTATATCATTTTATTGTCATTGTCATCATATGAGATTGGTACTATTATTATTGTCCTCATTTACAGACAAGGAAACAAATATAAAGGTGTTAAGTAACTTCCCAAAGAAGGTCAGACATCTGGAAGAGGCAAAGCCAGGGTTGGGACCCATGCAGTCTGGTCGAGAGTCTGAATTCAGAAGTTCAGAGTTTAGTGGCTTTATCATAACTCATGACTGCTTCATCCATCCTCTTCCTCAGACAGATGCTCTCTAGTACTTAGAGTCTGGACGTTTCTCTGTGCCTTAGCTTTGACCTTAACAGTCTATCTGATAGTATCAGTCCTTCCCATAAGCTGCAGACAAGAGCTATGGACCTGTTGGCCTCTCCCTGCTAGTGTTGCTTTATGAATATTGCTCCTTCTGTTTTCTACTTGCTGGCATTGATTTTTTTTTCATTGTTTCATCAAATTGTCATCAAGTATCTACTACCTTTCAATCCCAATGTGAGGCATTAGGAATATCAAAATATTAGGCAGGTATGCTATTTTAAAGAAGTCACTTCTAGCATAGGAGACAAAAACAGAAAAACATCACAGATAAATAAAATAGTCCTCACATAATCTGTGGTCAGTGGGCCACAGGTTAGACACCTTGGTACAATTTTGTCAAGGAGTTTCCATGGGTTACTTTTTTCTCACCTACCACCAGGCCGGTTTCTTGGCTAGCCCCTTTTAAAAAATAGTTAACTTTATTTTATTATTATTTTTTTTTGCTATTGAATTTAATATGGAGTATGTCATGTTATCATCTTTCTATCTGATAACCCCATTTCAAATTTTCTTATATATGAGGTCTGACAATTAAGTTTGTAAACTTGTCATCATGTGCTTATATTAGCAGCACTGTATGAATATCTTGGTAAAGATTCTATAACTTTGGTGTGTCATTGTCTCATAGCTGTGTTCCTATTGACATGTGGCTTGGTGTCTTGTTGAGTGGTGTTTGTTATTGTGTGTTTTTGTGTGCCATTGCAAATATTAGAACTTAAATTAGAACAATGAACAAAATTCAATTTCTTGTTAAACTTGTTTAGAGTAGAAGTGAAATCAGAGACGTGTTAGTCCAAGTTTATGGGGATAATGCCATAAGGAAGATGGCATTATATAAATAGCACAAAGATAAGACGCTACCTGAGTAGATGGCATGGTGGTAGCGATTAAACATTAGGTGATTAAACATTTTTCTGAGGGGAAGGAAACATCACTGATGAAAAGAGGTCAGAGTGGGCAGTAATGAGCAGAACTGATGAAAACATTGAAAAAATGCATCAAATTGTTCCTCAAAATTGTTGGCTGTGCAAAGCATAGCAGACTAAGTAAATATCAACAGAGAAACAGTTAGAAAAGTCTTAACTGAGGTGTGGCTTCCGTAGCACAGTGGTTATAGCGCCGGCCACATACACTGAAGCTGGTAGGTTCGAACGCAGCCTGGGCCAGCTAAACAACAATGACAACTACAACCCCGCCCCCCCAAAATATCTGGGCATTGTGGCAGGTGCCTGTAGTCTCAGCTACTTGGAAGACTGAGGCAAGAGAATTGCTTAAGCTCAAGAGTTTGAGGTTGCTGTGAGGTATGATGCCTTGGTACTCTACCAAGGGTGACATAGTGAGACTGTCTCACACACACACACACACACACACACACGCAAAAATCTTAACTGAAAATATTGACATGAGAAAGGCATGTATATGGGGCTCAGTGAGTAGGGCACTGGCCCCACATACCGGAGGTGGCAGGTTCAAACCCAGCCCCTGCCAAAAATTTCAACAACAACAACAAAAAATGGTTTCAAAGGAGTTCACCTATGAATCAAAGGAGAATCAAAAATTTTCAAAACTTTTTGGAGAGGCAAGGCAATGTTTTGGGCCGTGTTGTCACTGGTGATGAAACAAGGGTATACCAATAGGACCTTGAAACAAAGCATCAAAGTACACAATGGAAGTAAGCCAATTCTCCATGATGAGAAACCTACTAGTGCCTAGTGAGTATAAGAAACTAAGTCCATGATCTGGTTTTCCTCTTCATGACAGTATGCCTTTCTCAGGTGATTGTGTACATAACTGTTTAGGCAGGAAGAACCTTCTTATTTAAAAGAGTTGCTGACTCTTGTAGAAGTGATTTAGATTAAGAAAAAAAATATGGTTAGCATCCATGATATGTCACTTACCACCATGCCATCTACAGGTAGCATCTTATCTTTTGTGCAGGTAGCTCAGAGTACTTTTTGGTATACTTACAGATCCATAAGTTAATGTCTTTCTCTTTGATTCTAATTTGGAAATTAGGAGAGCCCAGTTATTCTTCAATTCAACTTATATGATGCCTTGGAGACCCTGTTCAGTTGATGGAGATCTTTTGATCTTGCTGTATATAGTAGATCAAGTAAGGTTTTCCTATACTGGTTTTAGTAATGGAATCATAGCATGTGAGAGATTGAAAGCAACTTAGAGAACACTTATATTCTACTGTTCTTCCCCTACTCCTGTCATCATTATTGATGATTTAACATCCAATATTATAATTCCATGGACTCTCAATTATTTGATTTTTACTCACCTCAGCAATTCTATATGTTCCCAGATCCCAGATTTTATCAGTTGCTATCATATTTCACTGAATTTAAGACACCATTACATCTTTTTTTTTTTTTTTTTTTATTTAATCATAGCTGTGTACATTATTTCAAACATGGGGTACAGTGTGGGGGCTTCACATGCAATTTGAGATCTTCAACTTTTTAAAATTATAAAGCCAACATTTACTTTCACATAGATGGTAAACTGAAA
>CAUYON010084241.1:0-10757 GCA_963573935.1 Arctocebus calabarensis | reverse complement strand
GAGTGAAAGTTTGATCTCTTCTGACCCTATATGGATACCCTTGATTGCCTTTTCTTCCCTAATTGTGATGGCTAAAACTTTGATTACAATGTTAAAGAGCATTGGAGAGCTGGTTTAGTTATGGCAAATTTCTTCAACATGACATTTGGACATTTTTAATAATAAAAAGTGAAACATCTCTGACCTATTATAGTTTTATGATTGAATGTGAATAATTTAAAATTCATTTAGGGAACTTGTAAAGAATACAAAGTTTAATTTCTATCAATTGAATAATATAATTCGGTTAAAGTGTCCAAAAAAAGAAAACATATACGTATGTGCTAGTACATATACACATAGATATAAGCTCAAGCATTCTATTTACTTGCTTCGGAGAAGGGTGGTTCAGTATCCCACTGTAAGAGTCACCAAGAGTTAAGTTACCAGAAATGGTTTTGTTTCATCTTAGAATCGAATGTTGAAGAAATAATGGAAAATGATTATGATATCCTTTATCTCTAAGAATCATTACCCCCTTCAAACCCACTGAACTAGCCCTCAGTGTTCCTCTGCATGTGTTTGAGTTTGGTCTTAGAAGGAAAATGAAGTGAGGAACAGAGAAGTGAGAAAGACAGCAGTGGGAATTTCAGTCATCTATTCATCAGGGTACAGGATTTTCTGATCTTTTTGTAACCTTACCACTGTAACCAGAGCTTCTGCCCATTTCACTTTTCTCCTCCATTGATTATGCATTTGAATACTAAGGCTCATTTTATGTGTGTTGCAGGATATGCAATGCAGTATAGATTGCATTGGCAACCTGTTAGATTTTTTTAATTGAAAGATTCTAATGGATTTTAAAAAATATATGGATAGTAATCTTCTTCAAGATTACCTAGCCAGAAAACATGCAGTAGTTATCACTCAATGCACTAACAATACTGATGACATTGCTACTGATACCTATGTATTAAATCAATCGTCAGCACAATTCAACCAACAAAATCAGTCTGTTATTAACATTGTTCCACCTAATTGGCTGTGTGCTGATTAAGGAAAGAAATAGAATATTTAGAAAGACATTTTTATGACTTAGTACATGAAGGTTTTTCTTCTCTAAAAATAAACTTTGTATATGTAACAGTCACAATAGCATCACATTCAAACAGGAAGTGATCCAAAAGAATATCATTAAAGAAGCCTACTGAGATATCAGAGTTTTGCGTGCAACCCAAACTAACACATGAATTTCACAATACTAAAATAGTGTTGACCTTTATAACAATCACATATAAGATCCCAAATTACTTTTCTGTACTAAATTGTATAAGCACTACTAATTTTATTTGTTAAATAAAATAATTAAATATCAAATGATATTCTAATAAAAGTTATTCCTACCTATAGGAGATGTTGATTTGACAAGAGGATTTGGTGTTGATATAGATAACATAGAAATCATTGATGGCAACACAGGAGTAGATGAATTTTTAGCATCTGAAAAAAAATAAATTATGTTAAAATGGTAATATTAATATTTGCATTTATTTTGCCAATCAATAGACTGGAATATTTGAACAAATTATTCTATCTATTTATCTTACATAATATTTTTCTATCTTTCTATCTGTACTGCTGCTAAACCAGTCAGTAGTGCATAGATTTGGAACTAATTTTCTATTTGCAATGGACTCATGCTTAGATCTGTATTCATTAACTAATTTCACCTGCTTCTCATCAATGACATGAATTTTTAGGATAGGTGGCAGGAGCAGTCTATGATTCCAACACTAAATAATTTCTGAGAAAAAGAATGAGAAAGAAATGTATAAATCTGAAATTTAACAATATTTTTAAGCTAACTAAACTAACCTTGCCAACTGAAATAATTAAATGGGCACTTTCAAGGCAGTGGATTTTTATTTTCAAAGTTTTTTTTTTTTAATTAAATCATAGCTGCATACATTAGTGCAATCAAGAGGTACAATGTACTGGTTTCACATAAATCTGAAATGTTTTCATCAAACTGTTTAACAGCAGTGGATGTTTTACTAAATATTTTTATAGCACATTAAAGTTGTAAAGTAGTAACATGTCAATATTAGTATAATATATGCCTTCTTAATAGAAAACATACTCTACATATATGTATACTGTATATGAAGCATAAAATATAAAAATATTGCATATATATAAATAAGTCCAGAAGAAGGACAATAAATTTTAAGAAATTCAACAATTGCAATATGATTAAATTTATAGCAACAGAGCCAACATAAATCCACATTTTCAAGTTGTTTATTTTTTAAACAACAGCATATGGGCAACCAAAGGCACACAAATGAAGGTAATATATTATGATATATACAATATATTTCTTTTTAACAAAATTTCTTAAAATTTCCATTTAAATATGTGAGTGAGTAGGGCTTTTATACCAAAGTTGGCAAAATCATCACTCCATGTTATTATCAAAGTGAAGTAAATAGAGCTTAATTCTCAATGTTGTATATAAAGATTTGTTTCACATAGTTTTTTTGTTTTTGCTACAGTTGCCAGTGAGGTCTTCTTCATAAATGCTTTCTTTAGGCTGGTAAAATGAAGAGCTTTCCCCACATTTTCTTCTAGGGCTTTTATAGTTTTGTGTCTTGGATTTAAATCTTTTATCTGTTGTGAGTTAATTTTTGTAAGTGGTGAGAAGGGCATGTTCAGTTTCCATCTTTTACATGTGGCTTATCCCAGCATCATTTATTGAATAGGGAGTCTTTTCCCCAGTGCATGCTTTCCTTTGTCAAAGATCTGATGGGACTAGGAAGCTGTTTCACCTCTAGATTCTCTATTATGTTTCATAGATCTGCGTCCCCATTTTTATGCCAATACCATGCTGATCACCATAGACTTGTAGTATAACATGAGGCCTGGTAAACTCATGCCTCCAGATTTGTTCTTATTTTGTAGAATTACTTTGGCTATTCAGGGTTTTCTCTGGTTCCATATGAAATGTAGAACTATT
The DNA here is from genome assembly GCA_963573935.1 of Arctocebus calabarensis. Lineage (NCBI taxonomy): Eukaryota > Metazoa > Chordata > Mammalia > Primates > Lorisidae > Arctocebus > Arctocebus calabarensis. Next base: position 7,762 of record CAUYON010084241.1, on the reverse strand, counting down.
TTTTCAAGATTTTCAAGGTATGCATTGGAATTTTCAATGGGGATTGCATTAAATCAGTAGATTGATTTGGGTAGTATAGATATTTTAGCAATATTGGTTCTTTCCAGCTATGAAAATTATATGTTCTTCCATTTATTAATATCCTCTACTAATTCTTTTTTGAGTGTTTCATAGTTCTCTCTGCGGGGATTCTTCATGTCATTTATTAAATATATTCAAGGTATTTAATTTTCTTTGATACTACTGTGAAGGCTATTGTATCTTTCATTTATTCTCAGCTTGTTTTTTGTTAGCATATATGAAAGCTATTGATTCGTGTCCATTTATTTTATATCCTGAGACTTTGCTGTATTTCTCAATTACTTCCAGGAGTCTCATGGTTTGCCCTTGGGGCTTTCTAAATATATTTGCATACTAAAAATTTGAAAAATTTGAATAACCAGAATCTACAAAGAACTAAAGCACATTAGCAAGAAAAGAACAAACAACCCTATTAAAAATTGGGCAAGAGACATTAATAGAAATTTTTCTTATGAAGACAGATGAATGGCCAACAAACATTTGAAAAATGTTCTTTGTCCCTAATCATCAGAGAAATGCAAATAAAAACCACTTTCATATATCACCTAACCCCAGTGAGAATGACTCACATCACAAGGTCCCAAAGCAACAGATGTTGGCACAGGTGTAGAGGGAAGGACTGCAGATTATCAATAGTACAACCTGTATAGAAAGAGGTATGGGGATTCCACAAAGAACTAAAGGCAGCCCTACCATTTGATCCTGCAATGTCATTTACTAGGTTTCTACTCAAAAGAAAAAGAGACATTTTACCACAAGGACATTTGCACTTGAATGTATAGCATGGCACAATTCCCAATTGCAAAGATCTGAAAGCAATGCAAATGCTCTTCAACACATGAATAGATTAATAAATTGTGGTATATGTATACTATGAAATAGTATTCAGCCATAATAGAGATAGAAATTTTAAATCTTGGCTCGGCGCCTGTGGCTCAGCGGGCTAAGGCGCCAGCCACGTACACGTAAGCTGGTGGGTTTGAATCCAGCCTGGGCCCGCCAAACAACAATGACGGCTGCAACCAATAAATTGCCGGGCATTGTGGCGGGCACCTGCAGTCCCAGCTGCTTGGGAGGTGGAGGCAGGAGACTTGCTTGAGCCCAGGAATTGGAGGTTGCTGTGAGCTATAATGCCACGACACTCTACCCAGGGTGACAGCTTGAGGCTCTGTCTCCAAAAAAAAAAAAGAAAGAAATTTTATATCTTTTGTCTATTTTTTCTTGAGACAGTGTCTCACTCTGTCCCACTTGGTAGAGTGCTATGGCATCATAGCTCACAGCAACCTCAAACTCTTGGGCTCAAGTTATCCTCTTACCTTAGCCTCCTAAGCAGCTGGGACTACAGGTGCTTGCCACAATGCCTGGCTATTTTAGAAATAGGTTCTCATTCTTACTTAGGCTTGTCTCCAACTCCTGAGTTTGGCCTTCCAGAGTGCTGAGATTATAGGTGTGAGCCACTGTGCCCAGGCTTTGGCCCAGCTATTTTGTAATAGCCTGGGTGGATTTGGAGAACATTCTCCTAAGTGAAGTGTCATAATAATGGAAAAAACAAATACCACATGTCCTCAGTACTAAATTGAAGCTAGTAGATTAACAACTATAGGCTCACATAGGAGAAAAACTCAATTAAATTTAAATACTGGGGTCTATATTTCATAATGTAATACTAATTTCTAAGTTTATAATGAAGTTGAAGAAATTCTTCACAGTATATGACTTAGCCTTGAAAATTCACCTGTGAATAGCTTGACTGATCCCCATCTGTTGACTTCCTAAATAGTAACATTGCTTATTTCTGAGCATAATCAACAGCTCTGGAAATATTCTCCTCTATCACTTCTTTCTTCCTTCTGTAATATTTGTTGAGCAACTATGTATATAAGCACCACTATTAGATATGGTAAAAGACTCTCTGATGTCCCACATGGTACCATCTTCAGTGATTTTCAGATTGGTTGGAAACATACTGTCTATGCACAATATTAAAGGATGTTCTGTGTGGGTTGTATGGTCCAATGTTTTTCAAACTGAAGGTTGTGACACTATTGAAGGGTAATTACATCTCTTCAGTAGATTGCAGTTGGGGATTTTGCCAAATAAAAAAGGAAGGACACAATGTTACAGCAGCATTGCAAATAATAAGGTAAGTATTGTTTTATGAAGCTTCAGTATAGGGGTGTGTGTGTGTTTATGTGTATAAGTCTGCTTGATGTGTGTGACAATGCAAAATATATTTCTTATTATGATTATAACTAAACATTTGAAAGATGCTGGACAAAATATAAATTGAACAAGCATTTATAAGATAAAAGATAACCAGCCTGATTTCATGAGCAAGGAATACTTCATGAGAACTTTGACATAGGAAGTACAGAGTAATCAGTATTTCCACACAGGGAGAAGCTCTGGATTGGGTAAATGAGGGGTGTGTCAGAGGACTACAGTCTGTTTAGATGGATTGCAGTGTGATATTAACAGACATAGTGAACCTTCTCTAGAAAAATAATGGAGGCTATATCATAGAGGACCATGAACAACAGGCCCTGGACTTTGCATTTTATTGTGTTTACTGGACGGCCATTGAAAGCCACCAATAGAAATTCCACTGTAGGAAAAATAATGGCGAAATTGGTGGGACAAAGAATGAGAAGACACTAGTTGGATCGAGCTGCAAAAGCTTCCATTTTATATTAATTGATATCCTCTACCCTCCTGAAGCCATCATGTGGTATCAATGAGTTCACATCTATAAAATGACTAGACACAAAATACAAGCAGACGAATTTCCAACCACTAATGTGATAAGACTGAAATGTCCTATACTTAAATACATTTGACTGCTGAATTCTCCTGAGGAGAATCTTAATCTATTAGTACACAATAATATCTTCATTATAAGTTCTTTGGATTATTTCACAAACACCTTGGGCTGATAACTCTTAAATGTATTGAATGTGCCATTTGCCAGTTTCAACATGATCACTTTCTGTGGGTTATCTAACTTAATACTGACAAAAGTACTAAGGAGGATGTGCTATTATGATCAGCAATTTACAAACCAAACACTGAGGCACACAAAAGATAAATAGCTTGCCCATATTATACCCTGCCAAGTGATACAGTGGGAATGTTAATTCATACAGCTTTGACTCCAGAGAATTTATCCTACCACCACACATCTAGTGATGAGAAGTGGTGCCATGCAAAGCTACATATCCAGCTGCACCTGCTCTCTGCCTTTTTCAGAGTGTGCTGTGAAGGGACACACAAATGTTTTGCCCTTATGTACCTATAATAAGGAAATAGACAAATTATCTCATATTTTCCTTAAAAAATAGCCAACATTTAATGTGTCACATAATACATATATGTATACATACACACATAAAATGTTTTCATATTAGACCTAAAGCTTTAAAGGAACTTTCTCATTGATTAATACTATTTATGTTTGAAAATTAAAAATAAATGTTTATTCACATTGAAAAATTCTGCAACTAGCCACTTTCTCTTTCAATTTGGTGGAAAAGAACTATTCCCTCTGACTACCACAGTGGAAGGTTTTATTGACCGTGATGCAAATAACCACCAAATATGCTTTTACTGTTTTATCTGTAAATTCCTTCTAGTTTTGATATGATTCCATAATAAACTATTGGGAGAAATGCTTTATCCTGAAGTATTTTCTCTTCACAGTGCATGATAAGATATTATTTTTTCCCTCTCTTTCTCTACAAAGTGATTAAAGATAAATTTAACAAGATAACCTGAGCCTTATGACTTTGTTTGTGCCAAATCAAATACTGCTGCTCTTGGGATGTCGTAAGAGAAACAGATGGCATTTTGTCCTGACTCCACCGTGTCACCATACACCCAGACTCAGTGAGCTCAAGGGTATAGTGATACTAAGTTTCTTATACTATCAAAGAATGAAGCATTATCTGGATATTAATACAATAACTAATTATGCTACTTTGGAGGCTGAGGCAGGAGGATCTCTTGAACCCAGTAGTTTGAAGTTGCTGTGAGCTGTAACGCTATAGCCTACGACCCCCTACCCACGGTGACAGAGTGAGACTCTGTCTCAAAAAAATAAAATAATAGAAATAAAAATCCTGTGGTAGATTTATGCTGAAGTTTCCCATAGATCTTGAAATAATTTTGCTTTCTCTGAGATTCAAGATAGAAAATTCCCAAGTGTTCATGTTTATTATAGTGCCATATAGGAGCTTTCACATTAACTTGCTTTTCTTGTCTTTGAAAATTCAGCTCATGGCTGGAAACAAGATATATATTTTTTCTGTTTTCAAGTGATCAGGTCATCTACTCCTTATAATAATTAAGCATATCTAAAGAGAACATACATGCTTTGTAATTACATTTCTAGGTAACTCACAAATAGTCAACACAAGTTAGAATTTTATTCTTTCTCATAAAGAACAGTGCTCTTTTCTGTTATCTTTCTTCTTTTGAACAGTAGAACATCTCTCCTCTATCACATCATGTCTGAAGTTTAGTCAAAATCCACTTCTGAAGAAGAGAGATCTTGCCACTCCTAAGTCAACACAAACACTGAATGATAGTAACTTAAAATCCTGGGATGATTTAAGAGCTGGAAAGAACATTTTCTCGTGTCCTAATGTAACACAGTTGATGCATTTTAGAGCTTATAGAACATAGGAGTTTAAGGTAGTGTCAAAAGGTTACAGCACAAACTAGTGAAAAACGTCCCTTGATTTCCATGTTTGTACTCTTTTCTATATAATGTAGGAAAATCTGTTTTTGTTTCTGATTCAATTATATGGGAATACTAAATGCACTTTCTTTGTTAACTATCTCTGAGAAAATATTCACTTTGCTGGTTTTATCCATAAATGAAATTTCAGAAGAAAGGTTTCAACATTTTATGAGAACAGAAGAGTGACTTATTCTGAAATATGTTGTCATAAAAATACAAAACGCTCATTACCAGATGGTCCCCAATGTATCATTATTAGGTAATAATTTCATAAGCTAGAATAGATCAACTGATCTATGGAATTGGGGAAACAATTTTATTTCTCAATAGCTTATAATTCACAATTTCTGCAAATTAATATTGTCATCACACATTGTTACCTCCTACCCACTCATTCCCCACACTTTTAAAACATTTTTATTTTAAAATGATTGCCAATGTTTCAGTCATGATTTTGCAGATGCTTATTTCTTTAAGGATCACAGTCTATAATGTAGATATACTTACTTCTTAAATTTACATATAATAGCAATGTATGGACTGCCTTCTTATAAATGGTAGGAGAGTCCCTTTTGTTAATTTGTTAATATTGCTGGCATTATAATTTTTATTGTTCAACTGATAAATATGATAAATTGTTGTTGCAAATGGCCACTAGTGAAATCTAAATTAATAACTATAATCTCCTCTCACTTACTAAAGAAATATGTAATAATATATTTGTATTTAAATGAATGTTTATATAAAGTCTATAAAATAAATGCAAATAAAATAGGGTACCACTTTCTAAATTCTCATCAAAACAATCTTATAAAAAATATGGTACCAACCTTTTTTTCTTATCAATTTCATAGCAATACATCTTAATACTAATATTGATCCTTCTCTTTTGACATAGGAAATGTCACTTTGGTTCACGGCCAACCACATCAAATGCAGCTATTTTTTTCAATTAGAAGAAAAAGATATTTGTGTGATGATGCAGCCCTTATGATTTCTTCTAATTGCATTTCATAATGCAATGGGAAATTTATAAGTAACTTGCTAGTCAGTAACTTATTTGCCTCAATAAACATTTATGAATCTATTTAAACAAATACTAAGAAAAATTATAAAATGGGTTTTTTTCCTAGGGGAACTTAGAGGTTTTTTTAAAAAATACTCAAGGTATACAATAGGATGCAAAAAAATTTATATGCATTTTAAGAAAGGAAAAAACTGTGTTAAAATTGTAATACTCAAGTCACATGTGACCTCTACAAGAGATACAAGATAACAATATATAAGATATTGTGACTATTGATTTTATATCCTGAGATGTTCCTGTAGTTCATAATAACTTGCAGGAGTCCCTTGTTTGAATCTTTGGGATTTTCTAAGCATGATATCATATTGTTAGATAAAAGCAATAGTTTGACCTCTTTGGTCCCCATTTAGATATCCTTGATATTTCTCTCTTGCCTGATTGCATTGGCTCAGACCTCCAGCACTATGTTGAATAATAATGGCAACAGTGAATATCCTTGCCTGGGAATAGTATGGGTGGAAATGACTTGAGTTTTTTTCCATTCAGTATGATATTGGCTTTGTGCTTATTGGAGATGGCTTATAAAAGTTTAAGAAACATCCCTTAGTGCTCAAAGCTTTCCCCCATCTCCCCTCCCAGAACAAAACACCTATCTGACCCTGTCTCAAGAGTTCCACCAGAAAAGACCCTAGCCTACCAAAGACTTCTGGCAATCTGTGAAATCTCCCTCCCCCTATGCCCAGTATAAAAACAAGCCCCCAACCACTCTGGGTGCAGTTGCCATCTTTGCCCAGGCAGGTTTCATTCCCTTTTGATTAAACTTGGCCTGAAGCTCTCCTGGTCTCATCTTTGGAAACACCACCAAGCCCCTTTCACCATCTATGTCTATTTTCTTAAGTGTTCTTATCAAAAAAAGGATGCTGAATTTAGTCAAATGTCTTTTCTGTGTCTACTGAAAGGATCACAAGGTCTTTGTTTTTGCTTCTGTTTATTTGGTGAATTACATTTATAGATTTGCACATACTGAACTAGTCTCATATCTCTGGGATATAAGTCAACCTGGTTGTAATGTATTTTGTGTGTGTGTGTGTGTGCGTAGCCATATTCTATTTGCTAGGATTTTATATAGTATTGTTGTGCAATTTTCATTATTGATATTGCTCTGTAGTTTTTCTTTTTTTGTTGACTCCTTTCCTGGTTTTGATGTCAGGGTGATATTTACTTTATAGAAGGAGTCAGGGAGGGTGCCTTCTTTCTCAATGTTTTGGAATAGGTTCTGTGATACAGGTGCGAACTATTCTTTGAATGTTTTGTGGAATTCTCGTGTGAAACTGTCTGGTCCAGGACTTTTTTTTTTTGAGACAGAGCCTCAAGCTGTCACCCTGGGTAGACTGTTATGGCATCACAGCTCACAGCAACCTCCAAATCCTGGGCTTAAGTGATTCTCTCGCCTCAGCCTCCCAAGTAGCTGGGACTACAGGTGACCACTACAATGCCCGGCTATTTTTTGGTTGTAGTTGTCGTTGTTTGGCAGGCCCAGGGTGGATTCCAAAGCCGCCAGCTCTAGTGTAAGTGGCTGGTGCCTTAGCTGCTTGAGCTATAGGTAACGAGCCCAGGACTTCTTTTTGTTGGAAGATTTTTCATTGTTGTTGCAATTTCTGTGCTTGATCTGTTGAAGTGTTTTGTTTCTTCTTAACTGATCCTAGGGAGGCAGAGTGATTCCAGGAATTGGTCTATCTCCTCCACATTTTCAAATTTCTGAGCATAGAGTTATTTTTTTTTTTTTTGAGACAGAGCCTCAAGCTGTCACCCTGAATAGAGTGCTATGGCATCACAGCTCACAGCAACCTCCAATTCCTGGGCTCAAGCGAGTCTCTTGCCTCTGCCTCCCAAGTCGCTGGGACTACAGGCGCCCG